>CM060669.1:37976101-38011101 GCA_030686955.1 Odontamblyopus rebecca
CCTCCTCGTCCCTGCATGACGCCGCCCCCTCGCCGCACGCCGCCTTCTTTCCTCCAAACGACGCCACGATGCTTCCCCCAGAATCCTTCAGGAACCGAGTTGCCTTCGTCACCGGCGGCGGCACCGGACTCGGCCGCGCCATGACCCACGGGCTCAGTGAGCTCGGAGCGACCTGCGTCATCGCCAGCCGGTACCAGCGGGTTCTGACCCTAACGTAACCCTCTGACCCCTAAACTGACCCCCTGACCCTAAACTAACCCTGATCCACTGACCCTCTGACCCCTAAACCCTCTTACCCTAAACTAACAACTCTCTGACCCCTAAACTGACCCTCTGACCCCCTGACCCTAAACTAACCCTGACCCCTGAACCTTCTGACCCTAAACCCAGACTAGAGGGATTAGCAGACGGCGTCACTCGGCTCTGCTGCGTCTCCTGCAGAACGAGCCGCTGTCCTGCTGATGTCAGGTTCAGGTTCAGGTTCAGGTTCAGGTTCAGGTTCAGGTTCAGGTTCAGGTTCAGGTTCAGGTTTCTTTATTCGTACCCGTAGGTAAATTAGGTTTGCAGTACAGACGAAAAGAGGCCTCCTCATACCACAGATCCATGCACATAATACAGTACAATATAAATAAATAGACAACAGTAAAAGACAACTACAAATTAAAAGTGCAATAGAATGAATTGTTCTCAGTGGCGCTTATTTTTGTTCAACATGGAAAATGCTGCAGGAACAAAGCTGTTTTTAAATCTCTTTGTTCTACATTTAAGAACGGAAAACCTCTGACCAGATGCATGAGCCGAAACAGACAGTTCAGAGGGTGGGACTGGCCCCAACTGACACTAGAGCCGCTGTAACTGTCCTGCATACAGTGAGTCCAGGCTCAGCTCACCTGCCCATTTAACTCTCTGATTTAGAGAGTGTTTGTTCTTGATCGTCACTGACCCAAACCAAGACACCAAAGAAAAAGATAAAATGGACTCAATAAAAGCGATAAAACAAAGAGATAAGAGTGCGATCAACATTAAAAACAGCGAGTTTCCTCAGACAGAACAGGCGCTGGTGCCTCTTCTTACAGACGGCTTCACGTTTAGCTTCAAAGGTCAAACCCGAGTCAATGACAGTCAGTGTGTTTCATGTCAGTTCTCCGGTTTAACTGGGATCTCAACCGGTTTAACTGGGATCTCAACCGGCTCTTGGTCATTGTGTCGCTTACTGACACACTGTAAATATGAATTAATTGTTAATGAATTAGTAGGTGAAACACAGGCATAACACAGGCGAAACAGTTCAGTAGGATGTATTGGGATGTATTGGACTTCACCTGGAGGCCTTAGGGCTAACAGAGGTTGTCTCTGGGCCGCATGTGGCCCCTGGGCCGTAGTTTCGGGTGAATTTAAACTTTACTGTTTTGTAGAAAGTTGGATGTTCTGCAGAAGACGGCGGAGGAGATCTCGGCTCAAACAGGAAATAAGGTTTTTACTTTAAAATCATCATCTCTCATAATTAAACTACTTTATATCAGTTTACATCTGTCCCTGCAGGTGTTCTGTCCTTTCAGCTGTTGTGTCCCTGCAGCTGAAAGGACAGAACACCTGCAAGGACAGAATCAGCTGTTGTGTCCTTCTGTCCTTTCAGCTGTTGTGTCCCTGCAGGTGTTCTGTCCTTTCAGCTGTTGTGTCCCTGCAGGTGTTCTGTCCTTTCAGCTGTTGTGTCCCTGCAGGTGTTCTGTCCTTTCAGCTGTTGTGTCCCTGCAGGTGTTCTGTCCTTTCAGCTGTTGTGTCCCTGCAGGTGTTCTGTCCTTTCAGCTGTTGTGTCCCTGCAGGTGTTCTGTCCTTTCAGCTGTTGTGTCCCTGCAGGTGTTCTGTCCTTTCAGCTGTTGTGTCCCTGCAGGTGTTCGCGCTGCAGTGTGATGTCAGAGATCCTCGGGCTGTGGCTCAGTGTTTGGATCAAATGGAAGAACTCACAGGACTTCCCGACGTAAGAAAGACCGAGACCGGGACCTTGACTGGGACCGAGACCTGGACCGGGACAGGGACTTAGACAGAGACCAGGACCGAGACCCGGACCGGGACCTGGACTTGAACCGAGACCAAGACCGGGACCGGAACCGGGACCGAGACCAATAATGCGGCGCTCTGTGGCGCTCTCTGCAGGTGGTGGTGAATAATGCGGCGGGAAACTTCGTGAGTCCGTCGGAGCGGCTCAGTCCAAACGGCTGGAGGACGATCGTCGACATTGTCCTGAACGGAACCGCCCACGTCACCCTGGACCTCGGCAAAAGGCTGATCCGGGACAAGAAAGGTCCAGAGTGTAGTCCTGGTTCAGTCCTGGTTCAGTCCTGGTTCAGTCCTGGTTCAGTCCTGGTTCAGTTCTGGTTTAACCCGGTCTGTTCTGTGCAGGTTCTTCGTTTTTGGCCATCACAACAGTCTACGCTGAGTCCGGGTCGGGGTTTGTGGTTCCTTCAGCTTCAGCCAAAGCTGGAGTTGAGGCCCTTTACAAGTGAGTACTACGAGTACCAGGAGTACTAAAAGTACTACAAGTACTACCAATACTATGAGTACTACGAGCATTGTCAATACTACAAGTACTACCAATACTATGAGTACTACGAGTATTACCAATACTACGAGTACTACGAGCATTGTCAATACTACCAGTACTCATAGTATTGGTAGTACTACGAATACTACAAGTACTATGAATACTATCAATGCTACAAATACTACGAATACTACAATACTATGAATACAAGTATTATGAGTACTGCTGTTGCTGCTACTACTACTGTTATTTTTAAATAAACCAGTGTAAATTCTGCTTTACTTTAGAATAAATGTTCTTAAAAGTATGAAATAGAAAAGTGAAGTTTAAAACTGTTATATTTAGATATTTACGTCAAACCACAAGCTGATTTATACACTTATGTACGTTTATACTTGTGTATTTATATATTTGTGTACTTTTATACTTGTATCCTTGTGCACTTGTATCCTTGTGTATTTGTGCACTTGTATCCTTGTGCACTTGTATCCTTGTGCACTTGTATCCTTGTGTACTTGTATCCTTGTGTACTTGTATCCTTGTGTACTTGTATCCTTGTGTACTTGTATCCTTGTGTACTTGTATCCTTGTGCACTTGTATCCTTGTGCACTTGTATCCTTGTGTACTTGTATCCTTGTGTACTTGTATCCTTGTGTACTTGTATCCTTGTGTACTTGTATCCTTGTGTACTTGTATCCTTGTGCACTTGTATCCTTGTGCACTTGTATCCTTGTGCACTTGTATCCTTGTGTACTTGTATCCTTGTGTACTTGTATCCTTGTGCACTTGTATCCTTGTGTACTTGTATCCTTGTGTACTTGTATCCTTGTGTACTTGTATCCTTGTGTACTTGTACTAAACCCTGAGGTGTTTGTGTGCTCAGGTCTCTGGCGTCAGAATGGGGCCGATACGGACTCCGCTTCAACATCATCCAACCAGGACCCATCCGCACCAAGGTGTCGTACTTGTACTGTACTGCTGCAGTATTGTAGTACTGTAGTACTTGTACTGTAGTATTGCAGTTCCTGCTCTGACCACAGGGGGCGTTCTCGCGGCTGGATCCCACCGGAGCGTTTGAAAAGTCGATGATCCAGCGAATTCCGGTCGGACGCCTCGGAACACCGCATGAGATTAAGAACCTGGCCCTTTACATGAGCAGCAGCTACGCCACCTGGATGTCAGGGGCGGTACGTACCGACCAATCACCCGCTCCCGTTCAGCCGACCAATCACCCGCTCCCGTTCAGCCGACCAATCACATGCTCCCGTTCAGCCGACCAATCACACGCTCCCGTTCAGCCGACCAATCACACGCTCCCGTTCAGCCGACCAATCACACGCTCCCGTTCAGCCGACCAATCACACGCTCCCGTTCAGCCGACCAATCACACGCTCCCGTTCAGCCGACCAATCACACGCTCCCGTTCAGCCGACCAATCACACGCTCCCGTTCAGCCGACCAATCACACGCTCCCGTTCAGCCGACCAATCACACGCTCCCGTTCAGCCGACCAATCACACGCTCCCGTTCAGCCGACCAATCACACGCTCCCGTTCAGCCGACCAATCACACGCTCCCGTTCAGCCGACCAATCACAGGCTCCCATTCAGCCGACCAATCACACGCTCCCGTTCAGCCGACCAATCACACGCTCCCGTTCAGCCGACCAATCACACGCTCCCGTTCAGCCGACCAATCACACGCTCCCGTTCAGCCGACCAATCACACGCTCCCGTTCAGCCGACCAATCACACGCTCCCGTTCAGCCGACCAATCACACGCTCCCGTTCAGCCGACCAATCACAGGCTCCCGTTCAGCCGACCAATCACAGGCTCCCGTTCAGCCGACCAATCACAGGCTCCCGTTCAGCCGACCAATCACAGGCTCCCGTTCAGCCGACCAATCACACGCTCCCGTTCAGCCGACCAATCACACGCTCCCGTTCAGCCGACCAATCACACGCTCCCGTTCAGTCTTGCCGGAGTCTTGAGTCTTGCCGGAGTCTTGAGTCTTGAGTCTTGCCGGAGTCTTGAGTCTTGAGTCTTGCCGGAGTCTTGAGTCTTCAGTCTTGAGTCTTGAGTCTTGCCGGAGTCTTGAGTCTTGAGTCTTGCCGGAGTCTTGAGTCTTGAGTCTTGCCGGAGTCTTGAGTCTTGCCGGAGTCTTGAGTCTTGCCGGAGTCTTGAGTCTTGAGTCTTGCCGGAGTCTTCAGTCTTGAGTCTTGAGTCTTGAGTCTTGCCGGAGTCTTGAGTCTTGCCGGAGTCTTGAGTCTTGCCGGAGTCTTGAGTCTTCAGTCTTGAGTCTTGCCGGAGTCTTGAGTCTTGAGTCTTGAGTCTTGCCGGAGTCTTGAGTCTTGAGTCTTGCCGGAGTCTTGAGTCTTGAGTCTTGCCGGAGTCTTGAGTCTTGCCGGAGTCTTGAGTCTTGAGTCTTGCCGGAGTCTTGAGTCTTGAGTCTTGCCGGAGTCTTGCCTGGGTCTTGGGTCTTGGGTCTTGGGTCTTGAGTCTTGAGTCTTGAGTCTTGAGTCTTGAGTCTTGAGTCTTGAGTCTTGCCGGAGTCTTGAGTCTTGAGTCTTGCCGGAGTCTTGAGTCTTGTCTAGGACTCCAGCAGGAGTTTCACAGGGGGCAGAGACCTGAGCCACAGGGGGCAGAGACCTGAGCCACAGGGGGCAGAGACCTGAGCCACAGGGGGCAGAGACCTGAGCCACAGGGGGCAGAGACCTGACTGGTGGTCTGTTCTGGTGAAGACTCTTGTGTGAGTTAAACTCTGGTCTGAGCCACTGGCAAAACAGCTTTTTCAGGAACTTGGGTCAGAAACTTCAGTTCTGTGGCATCAGGACTGTGGCATCAGGACTGTGGCATCAGGACTGTGGCATCAGGACTGTGGCATCAGGACTGTGGCATCAGGACTGTTCCATCAGGACCGTTCTTCAGGACTGTGGCATCAGGACTGTGGCATCAGGACTGTGGCATCAGGACTGTTCCATCAGGACCGTTCTTCAGGACTGTGGCATCAGGACTGTGGCATCAGGACTGTGGCATCAGGACTGTGGCATCAGGACTGTTCCATCAGGACTGTGGCATCAGGACTGTGGCATCAGGACTGTGGCATCAGGACTGTGGCATCAGGACTGTGGCATCAGGACTGTTCTTCAGGACTGTTCTTCAGGACTGTTCATCAGGACTGTTCTTCAGGACTGTTCTTCAGGAGAGGCTGAATGACGCAGTTTTCAAAGCTCTTGGGCATGTCCCAGATTGAAGTGACATGTTAACTATGTGAGCGAGTGGTGAAAGTAACTGTGGAGGACAGACTTTAGAAATCTAGTGGTAACACAGGGAGGCAGCATGTGGATGAACTCAGACTGGAGACGATCTCTAAGACAGTTTTGTCAGTTACAGGAGCAAAGTGACTCAGCTCTAAGTGTCTCTGTGGCTGTGTGATTGTTATTTGTGTTAATTGATGCATTTTTGATGCCCTGAACCTTGTCATTAAAGAATACTGCAAACTCATTGCACTTAGATGTGGAAATCAGTTCTAACGGCTGTGGAGCTGGAGGGTTTGTTAATCTTTTCACTGTTGCAAACAGGAAACGAGAGCTGTTACTGCAATTTCCTATAATGTCTGAAAAATGCCTCTCTCGAGCCAAACTGTGGTTGTACATAGTGTTTCCCTCAGCGCTTTAAAGTTAAGGCCTCGGTTAAGTCCCTCCAAACCACGCAAGTCTTCGCAAAACTACGGTTCTCACTTTCTGGCACGATATCTCCCGCACTGCTCACATTTTTACTACTTTGCCTAAACAGTTTTCTGCGGGAATCACTGACGTGCATCTTCTCTGTAAATCTCATAATAAACCTAGAGGTTTGACTTTTCCGCTCGACGGGTTTTCTTATTTATTTATTGGAACAGGTCACCCTTTTGGAATGTTTTCTTTTGCATTTTTTTTTTATATATATATATATCCCCTTCCTTTAACTCTGGTCTTGTATGTCTGTCAATTGCTCATGTTGTTTGTGGAGTGTATGTTGCGACACATGAATTTCCCCATTGTGGGATACGCACGCACTCACGCACTCACTCACTCACTCGCTCTCTCACTCTCTCACTCTCTCACTCACTCACTCACTCACTCACTCACTCACTCACTCACTCACTCACTCACAGGATTTCATGCCCATAGGTAATGGCGTCAGGCGGGCGTTTTGTAGCCGGTAGAAGTTTGTTTGCTGTTAAACGCATTAGCCATGTTTCTTTTGAGTGCGTTTCACTTTATTAAATCACCCCATTGATGATGGCGGGAATGTTTAGGCGGGAATGTCGTACGTTCAGCTCCAGACTCGGGTCGCAGACAAACCTCTCACTGCTTTCCTTTAGGACGAGTAAATCCACATCTCCACTTCAGACGGGCGGAAGGAAACCTCAGAAGAACATTTACATTTTATATAGACGGCGCACCCCAGAGGCACTGGGAACATCATGACGATGTTTCAGGCATAGGACAGGAGAGCAGAGAAGAAGATCCCGAAAAGTGTTGGGGCAAGCACACAGCCCTGCTTAACTCCACTGCTGATCGGGAATGGCTCAGACACTGTTCCGTTAAAGCACACTGTGCTTTGCATGTCCTCGTGGAAGGACTTAATGATGGCGAGCAGTCTTGGAGGGCAGCCGACCTTCTTCAGGATGCTGAACGGTCCACTCCTGCTGACAAGATCAAAAGCCTTCGTCAGATCAATGAAAGCAAGGTAGAGGGGCTGGTTCTGTTCACGGCATTTCTCCTGGAGCTGTCGCACAGAAAAGATCATGTCAATTGTAGACCTGCCGGCTCTGAATCCGCACTGTGATTCAGGGTAGATGCGTGCGGCCAAGACCTGCAGCCGAGCCAAGATGACTCTCGCAAAGACTTTGCCGACGATACTGAGTAAGGAGATGCCTCTGTAGCTGTTACAGTCGCTGCGGTCACCCTTGTTTTTGTAAAGGGTCACAATCTTGGCATCGCGCATGTCTCTCGGTACAGAGCCCTCCATCCAGCACAGACAAAGCAGCTCGTGCAGGTCCTGCAGCAGTGCATACTTCCCACTCTTGATGACCTCAGGAGGGATGCCATCTTCTCCTGGAGCCTTGCCAGTTGACAGTCTATGGCCTTGCTCAGCTCCTCCTCTGTAGGTTCAGCGTCCAGCACTGGCAGCTCCTGGATGGCATCGAGCGCTGCATCTGACACGGTGTTCTGTGTAGAGTAGAGCTCCAGGTAATGCTCCACCCAACGCTTCATCTGCTGCCGCTGGTCAGTGATGGGCTCTCCCAGCTTCGTCTTGAGGGGGGCGCTCTTGGTGGTGCTCGGGCCAGTTGCCTGCTTGATGCCAGCGTACATGCTGCCTGTATTGCCCGTATCTGCTGCAGATTGGATCCTCTGGCTGAGCTGGAGCCAGTAGTCATTGGCACAGCGGCGGGCTGTTTGCTGGCACTTGCTGCGGGTGGCTTTGAGTGCATCCCGTGTGGCTTGGCAAGGGTTGTTGATGTAGGCTAAGTGTGCCTTGCGCTTGGCTTGCACAACCGGCTCCATAACCTGTCAGTTGGCCTCGAACCAGTCCTCGTTCCTCCTCTCCTTCCTCCCCAGCACCTCCAGTCCTACCTGGATCGTTTGACTATTGCAATTTAAAATGTGTAAATAATAATGATCCATGTGTCTCGAACATTTTAACTATAAGTGAACACTGTAGGTGGCGCCGTCCTCACTGTAATACCCCCTGTGCCCTGCAGGTGGCGCCGTCCTCACTGTAATACCCCCTGTGCCCTGCAGGTGGCGCCGTCCTCACTGTAATACCCCCTGTGCCCTGCAGGTGGCGCCGTCCTCACTGTAATACCCCCTGTGCCCTGCAGGTGGCGCCGTCCTCACTGTAATACCCCCTGTGCCCTGCAGGTGGCGCCGTCCTCACTGTAATACCCCTGTGCCCTGCAGGTGGCGCCGTCCTCACTGTAATACCCCCTGTGCCCTGCAGGTGGCGCCGTCCTCACTGTAATACCCCCTGTGCCCTGCAGGTGGCGCCGTCCTCACTGTAATACCCCCTGTGCCCTGCAGGTGGTGCGCTTGGACGGAGGAGAGTACGTGTCGATGGCTGGAGAGTTCAACGCCCTCAGCAGAGTAAGAATAGTCCTGGTCTAGTCCTGGTCTGGTCCTGGTCCGGTTCAGGTCCGGTTCAGGTCCGGTCCAGGTCCGGTCCAGGTCTGGTCCAGGTCTGGTCCTGGTCCGGTCCTGGTCCGGTCCTGGCCCGGTCCTGGTCCAGTCCTGGCCCGGTCCTGGCCCAGTCCTGGCCCAGTCCTGGCCCAGTCCTGGCCCAGTCCTGGTCTCACTCTGGTCTCCTCAGGTCTCGCCGGAGCAGTGGGACGTTATCGAGGCCATGATTCGACAAACAAAAGGCTCCTGAGCCAATCAGAGCTGGAGGGACGTGAGGGCATCAGGTGTAATTAAGTGTTTTTGTCCTTCACAATAAAAGTCTAATCACAAACTTTACGTCACAAGTTTTTATTTACAAAACTGCTGCCCAACATTCACGTGGAGGTCACATGGAGGTCACGCGGAGGTCACGCGGAGGTCACGCGGAGGGCTCCATTTTCTGGAACACGTACACCAGGTAGAGACCTGCACAAGGACCACAGGGTTAGTCCAAGAATCAGTCCTGGTTTAGTCCCGGTTCAGTTCTGGAGGTCTGATACTCACTGGTTGCCTCCCACTCTGAGCGACTGAGCGTTCCCTGAAACACAGAGAGTGTTATAGGTGTGTGTGTGTGTGTGTGTTATGTGTGTGTAGAGGTGTGTGTGTTATAGGTGTCTGTGTGTAGAGGTGTGTGTGTGTTAGAGGTGTGTGTGTGTTATAGGTGTCTGTGTGTAGAGGTGTGTATGTTATATGTGTGTGTGTGTAGAGGTGTGTGTGTTATGTGTGTGTGTGTTATAGGTGTGTGTGTTATGTGTGTGTGTGTTATAGGTGTGTGTGTGTGTAGAGGTGTGTAGAGGTGTGTGTGTGTGTTATAGGTGTGTGTGTTATAGGTGTGTGTGTTATAGGTGTGTGTGTTATAGAGGTGAGTGTGTAGAGGTGAGTGTGTTATAGGTGTGTGTATGTGTAGAGGTGTGTGTGTTATGTGTGTGTGTGTTATAGGTGTGTGTGTGTGTGTAGAGGTGTGTGTTATAGGTGTGTGTGTGTTATAGGTGTGTGTGTGTAGAGGCGTGTGTGTTATAGGCGTGTGTGTTTTAGGTGTCTGTGTGTAGAGGTGTGTGTGTTATAGGTGGCTGTGTGTTATAGGTGTGTGTGTGTTATAGATGTGTGTGTTATAGGTGTGTGTGTGTGTGTTATAGGTGTGTGTGTGTGTGTTATAGGTGTGTGTGTGTAGAGGTGTGTGTGTGTTATAGGTGTGTGTGTGTTATAGAGGTGTGTGTGTGTAGAGGTGTGTGTGTTATAGGTTATAGGCGTGTGTGTTTTAGGTGTCTGTGTGTAGAGGTGTGTGTGTTATAGAGGTGTGTGTGTTATGTGTGTGTGTGTTATAGATGTGTGTCTTATAGGTGTGTGTGTGTTATAGGTGTGTGTCTTATAGGTGTGTGTGTGTTATAGGTGTGTGTGTGTTATAGGTGTGTGTGTGTTATAGAGGTTGAAGAGTTATAACTTTATTTCAAGTGTGCCATATATGCTGTTGCAATACTGAAATGATGATTGTTTGTAACAAATGTCTCACAATGGCTTATGAAGTTACTCCTGTCTCTTCTCGCACACATTTTTCTATTTCTTTCATTCTGTCTCATTAAAGAGCAGACAGCATACACACATACGGCTGACCTTCGTCCACCTGGCGAAGTTATGTTCTCCCTTACAGATAAGACTGATGGGAAACGTACTCCCCGAAACTGGATGTCGATAAGAGAGCTTCAAAACAGAAGTTATTAAATGGAAATGTACTGGGATTGAAGAGGAGGCGGACCAAGAGGCGTTTACAATATTTGCATATTCATGATGAAATGTTTTAAATAGCTGGGTTAGAGAAATGTTTGTGGTTGCTCGGTTTGCTCTGCGGGGAATCCACGCTTAGATTGTTTCCCAGGGAATCTCGCAACCCAGCATGCTGTAATATTGTGAGGTGAATAAATTGGCTTGAATTGAACTTCACGAATCCTGGTCTTCAATCTGGTATGTGCTAAAATGCGTTTAGGGAGATCTTGTTACGACATCGAGTAATTGGAGTCCCCTATTTCAGTTTTGAACAGCGACACCTTCTGATTGTATTTGTTTGAGTTTAAGAGGACAAGATTTCTTCAAATGGTGACCCCGGCCGTGCTGAAGGGGGAAGTCGAGTCGTAACAACGGAACGTTGAGTCTAGGGGGCGTCCGGACTCCGTTTCTAACCCGCTCGGGAAAACATACCAGTGTTCTTTCCACGCCGCTTTGCTGTCTCTCCCTGACGGGCCCGTAAAACAACTAAAAGGTAAGGAACATTGCCTGTTTCTCTATATTGAGACGAATTATGTTCCATTGGACAGACTAAATTAAAAGGGAGACATTGCATCGTGGTTGTTATCTGAAAATTGATGTGTGGATTGAACGGTTAGAACGACGTCAAAAGTTCTCCCAATGTCTGAAGAATAGGTACCTTAAGTACATTTAATGACTGTGTCATAGTAACCAAATTTTAGAAATCCAGGATTCATATGGTTGAAAGAGGTGGTTGGAGTCCCCTCGCCGGCGGTTAGAGTCCCCGGTTAATATAAAGAGGTGGTTGGAGTCCCCTCGCCGGTGGTTAGAGTCCCCGGTTAATATAAAGAAAAAAAGAGGTGGTTAGAGTCCCCTCGCCGGTGGTTAGAGTCCACCGGTTAAAAGGCTATGAGTGTAATGAGCCTGTGAAAAGTACGAACACTTGGGTTAGAGGCCCCGTCGATCTCTGGAACTCGTTAACGAGATCCATGGCAACGAAATAATTGCGATTAGCGCGGTAGGGAATTAAAACAGAGTTGGGAGAACCCATTTTACCGTATTTTGTTACAATTTGTGTGCTTTTGCACGACTAAAAGACAGTTGAGAGTTAAGTGCGTAGTTGGTTTGCGGAAGTGACAAAATGGTGGCAAGGCATGCTTGCCAGCACAATGGACAAAAAAGAAAGGACACGATTGGAGAAATCAAAGCAGGAATTTGCAAAAGTAATGGCAGAAAGAGGCATAGGCACAGAGCAGTTGGTTCCGCTTCAAGGAATTGTACAGGCCTGTGTCCTCTTCGAGTTAAATTCCGTAAAATAAGGGACGGCAGAGTCCCCTTGAGTTAAATTCTGTGAATGAGTGTGTGTACCAAAAGATTGGGATTGTAAATAGTGAGTTTTTGTGGATGTAAAGACAAGATTTTTCCACCTTAACGGGTAGAAGTGAGAAATACCACAAAATAGATTAATCACTATCCCAATCAATCCTTGAAATCAGTCTTAGAGACCTCCCTACGAGTGACAGACTGATCCAAATTGTGACAAAATGGGAAACCTAATAACAACCAGTAAACCTAGAGATAGATTGAAATGTAAGGATTATAAAATAATGGAGGCGAAAAATGCAGGATATAATAAATACCTCGACTTATGGGTAGAAAAATATAATTTTAAAGGCAACCTGAGTGTAGTGACCTTGAAGGCATTACGTGACCAGATAAGGGAAAAGACAAAAAATAATGAGAAGAAAATGCGTAAGTAGGGCATAACAGAGTTAGGATGTTGGTTAGAGACGGCAAAGCTGAGAGAGGAGCGACAAAAAAAAGGAAAACAGGAAAGTAGAGAGGACAGAAGTAAAAGAGAGGAAGTGTTTTTTTCATAGAAAGAAAGACACGAATTTAAGGGCAAACTTAATACTAGGGACCTCGTCGAGTTCAGAGGTCAGATAAAAGAAAAGGCAAAGAATGATCCAGAAAGATGGAAAAATATGGCATGAAAGAGACAGAGTTTTGGTTAAGAGTAGATGGAGAAAGAGAGGAAGGTCAGAAAAAGGCAAAGGAAAACAGAATCCGAGTCAGCATTTTGGAGACATCATAACCAGACCACAACCAAATTGGGTTTTCGGCCTGACGTCAGCCGGAAACTTAATTTGGCGTATGGTGTGAAAGTTCTGTGTTGTATGATTGACGAGAAGTATTTGAAGCAGCAGAGTCACAAAGTTACTTCCTGTTGAAGTAGAATATTCAACTCGTCATTAAGGAATCTAGGTGACTGAGACACTCTAATTCCTGGGAGATACACCCCTCGTATGTAACCGCAACTTTTAGTTGTAGAAGCTTGTTTCATAAGGAATTACTGTGATCCTTGAGATATTTCCTTTGAGTCCTGTCACAACTTGTAGTTTTGTCTTGTCACAATTTGTAGTTTGTTAAAAGTTGTTTTTGTGTGTACAAATTAGTGGAGGGCCGTGAAACGGAGTAGTGCGCGTTCCCGTGTTCCTCCTCCCATCTCAAATTTCCTCTCTCCTAAGCCCGTGCATGTGAGTGTCCCTCAGCCCCTCCCTCCCTTCATTCCTCTCTGAGTGTGCTTCTAGCGCGTTCCCGAGCTCCTCCTCCCATCTCAAAGTTCCACTTTTCAAGCCCGTGCATGTGAGAATCCCTCAGCCCCTCCCTCCTCTCATCCCTCTCTGTGTTTCTGAAGGTCGTCCTGTGCAGTTAGGCGTATGGATAGGTACTTTTTATGTGGACAAGGATAATCTTAAGCAGAATATAGCAATATAGCAATAACAATTCGCCTTGTCTAGTCCTATGTTTACTTATTTTATAATTTTTTTTAGGGAACTTGCCTCAATGTGATATGCAAAGTGCTTCAGTGTGTTCTGTACTACATGTTGTCTGTGTCAGCGCTCATTTTATGTAGGAATAATTTTTATACACCAAGTAAAAGATGTTCAAAGCCACGTAGATTTGTTAAAAGTACAGATCCCAAAGTAAAGTAGTGTATCTGAGGTTTATAATAGAACAATATTTCATTGTGGTTAGTGGGTGGAAGCTAAGGATGTAAACTTTGTTCTTAAAGTTGGTTCATTAATTGGAAAACTTGGTGAAAGGAGAGAGAGTAAGTACTTTTGTTGGTTGCTGGTTTGAGTCTAGGACACAGTGTGTGTTTTTATACTAGGTTATACTATACTTATACACCTATATTCCCAGTAAGAAAAGCATCACCCTCGTTGGCATGGAGAATGATCCAAGATCTACGTGCAGTAAATGAAGCAGTAAAACAGAGAGCACCAAATGTGCCAAATCCACATACATTATTGAATACTCTAAATTCTAATGCCCGATATTTTGGTGTTATCGACCTCAGTAATGCGTTTTTCAGCGTTCCAATTCATCCAGAGTCGCGTGGATGGTTCGGCTTTACATTTTGCGGTGCAAAGTACACATTCACCAGACTGCCACAAGGGTACGCTGAAAGCCCGACAATTTTTACACAAGCAATTACGAGATGTCTATCAAGTTTCACACCCAAACATGGTAGCCAAATTCTAGTCTATGTAGATGACATCCTCCTGGCTAACGAAGATCAAAATAAGTGTAAAAAAGACACCATACAATTGCTCAAATTCCTAGGTGAGTCCTAACCCCGCTCCACCTACACTCCCCGCGTACAAAGAAGGCCAATCTGCTGCTGAATATATAGACCTGTGTACAGAGGCTTACATTAAAAACATGCAGGTGCACCCATTCAGAGAGCCCGCCACTAGTACCCTATTCTTACAGTCATCCTGCCCCAGCTTCCCAAACCTGTCAGGGCTCTGATAGAGGGGACACCTGGTATCATGGCGGACCATGGCATGTTTCAGACGCACTTGAGGCACCATCTTGAGATTTACAACAGAAAATCTGCAGATGTACACAAAACACACCAGGATATGACACTGGAGCTTCAAAGACTCCAATTGGGCGAAGCCCGCGAAAAAGCCACAAAGGCGAAACAAGAGGGTAGGTCAAAAGGGGACAAAGCAGGAACCACCTCCCCCGGACAATACCTGGGTCAAACAGATCCTACTTTAGATACAGGCACACTACCACCCATTCACATGATCAGTGCTCCCACCTCACCAGCAAGCATTTATTATGCGACACCTCCCCAAAATTCTAGGGGTACGGGAAGGACATTCACACAACCAAGGGGATGGAATTTTAGAGGTCGTGGCGGGTTCCGTGAGAGAGGACGGGGTTGGCAGTCGAACCAGGGTGGACTGTCCTATCAGTCCCAGACAGCTTGTTACATTTGCCATCAAGAGGGACATTGGGCACGAGACTGCCCACATAACACTGGGATGGGTGCCTATGAGCAATATCCACAACAACGCGGTGGTTTCCAGGGGCCACCTGGCCCTCCTCGAGGTAGAGGGGCCACAGGTCCCACTCCATGGTATCGCGGGGGCTCTGCCTCTGGAGGACAGTACTATGGAGGCTCGGATGAGCTACAATGGAATGCTCACCAGATGGACTTCGGGTCGTTTGGCCCAATGGACAATCGGTTTCGTGTTATCACGGACAATCATCTGGGTGTTGGCTGGCATCTGATTCTGCACCCAAGGAACCCTACGCAGATATTTTCTGGGGACTTTTGGAACCTTCTAAGACAATGGATGAGGGCATACTGTCACATATGCTTCTCTGGAAACCTTGGTTCTGCTCGCTACACCCCTATACTCCCCCAGCGGACCCCTACCACGTTACCTTGCACTATGATTGCACCTATGATCCAATCTATGACATGTTGTTTGACCCATACCGTGGCACTGAACACACTATACACACAGACTAAATTTTTATTCATAAGAAGGGGGTAGTGGCCTCTGTGATTCTCCCCGAACCTTTGAATGATTTGTTTAGGTCAGCGACGGTTAGCGTCCCACATCTTTCTCTCTTCCTAGGCCCTGGATACGAAGCCAGGGAGCTAGGACCGTTGACTAATCACCTTCAACAATTAGACGACTGGGAGATTACACCCATTCCCAATGTTTTCTATAGCCAATCCGAAGATGCTCACCGCATTGCTGTACCAAATGTTCCTGATCAGGTTCTGCTCTAACATACCCAAATTAGTAGGGACCATGGTCGGGAATTAACCGACCATGAAGATACGGAAAGCTTGTTACAAACGCTTCCCATTTCTCTTTGGTCCTTCGGTGCCTCTGATATTGGTGAGTGCCTTTCTGTCCCGCCAGTGATGCTTGAGGTGGACCCAGATGCCCAGCCAGTTTGGATCCCAAAACGACAGGGAGTAGAGGAAGCTCTAGACGCACTTTGGGAGGCGAGGGTTTTGGAACTCTCAAACTCTGATTGGAACACACCACTCAACCCGGTACCCAAACCTAACGGTTCGTATCGCATGGCACATGATCTGAGGAAAACCAATGACATAACAATCACTCCACTTTTGCCAGTTCCTGACCCACATAAATGTCTTACCACACTTACACCAGACATGACATTTTTTACAGTAATCGATCTTTGCCAGGCCTTCTTTACCATTCCGCTTGACCCTCGCTGTAGACAGCACTTCGCTTTTACCCACAACAGGGTCCGCTTGCAGTACAAGGTGCTGCCACAAGGCCACAGAAATGCCCCTGGTGTCTTTAATAAAGTCTTGATGGACTGAGCTTTATCCCTGTGCACGTGAAACTTGTGATGAAGTTATTTGTTGTTTGGTCACTCATTGGATACCTATTTATGGCGTCCCTACTCAAATTCAATCTGATTCTGGTCCACATTTCACTGGTTCACATGTTGCCATTGTTTGTAAAATGCTTCGCATCAATCACACATTCGTTTCAGTTTATCATCCACAGTCTAATGGTCTTGTTGAGCGTATGAATCACACACTGAAGTCGATACTCTCTAAATCAGGAGTGTCAAACTCATTTTGGTCCGGGGGCCGTGTGCAGCCTACTTTGATCCCAAAAGGGCCGGATCAGAGAACTCAGTTCTCTCTTCAAGTTATTGTATTTTTCTCCGTGTCTCGTAGTGGTGTTTAAGATTATATTCCTCGAGCAACGCCACTTGTTCCAAACACACTGAGCACAGATTTCCCATTCACCTCTGTCGACAAATAAGAATTAGACTATTTTTCTTGGGAAATCCTGAACTCAGCATCTGCTTTTCTCATTTTTTGACATTTTGCTGATGAGGGTCACGGTCGACAGTCAAAACGATCGTCCTTTAAGAGCGTTTGGAAAGAGGAAAGTCTTCATTTGTGCTGCTCTGGTGGGAGTCGCAATGCACAGAAACGCCGGAGACGCTGCTATGCTAAACGGTGCAGAAAATTAACAGAAAAATCTGAAAATTTTAATAGAAAGATCAGCCGAGGGCCAGATTAAAGGTCTTGGAGGGCCGGATCTGGCCCCCGGCCGCATGTTTGACACATGTGCTCTAAATTGTTACATGACTACCCTAAATCTAATTGGCTCGATCTCCTTCCGGTTGCTCAGTTTCATCACAGACACACCATTTCGCAACGCACCGGTTTCTCCCCTTATGAGCTCTTATTTGGCCGTGCCATGCCTGGCACCTTTACTAGCGCAGCTATTGATCCCACCACCTTGGTCAAAACAGTGATGCAGTATAGACCTTATTTCTATGCGCTTAAGGCTACTGTTGAACACCTTGCAGTTACTGATCCTTTCCCTGATACCACTGTTGTTGACCACACATCACAACTCCCTGAATTTGTTTTTCTCAAGCGCCCCGTGCGTTCAAAATGGTCTGAACCTCGTTACTCTGGACCTTACAGGGTAACCCAACGTACCACCCACGCTATCAAAGTTTACGGATCCAAGCACTGGTACCATTGGTCAGCAGTTAAGCCCTACTATGAACCCAAGAGGAGTGGGAGCTACGCCCCCACTGAAGGGGGGGAACAGACTACATCGCCTGAAACATGATATATTGCACTATTTAGGTGAAAAAGGCGGCCTCCCTAAAGTGATTTGGCTCCTTGCACTGATTTTTATACTTCTGGTAGTATTACTTGTTGAGCTAAAAAATAAGAATGAAACTCGGATAAATGATGATGTAAATATAAATGATGACCCTTCTGCTTTTCTCTTTGTTAAAGGTCGGCCGGAAAGGAGCGGACACAAGACCCACGATTGGTATTTGGGGTGGGAAAACAAGACCCCACGAACGAAGTTTCATGTTAATATTTGGTACAATTATGCAGCCTTTGTGGCAAAGCTAAGCAACAAAACAAACTGCTATGTATGTTCCAGAATTCCATTATCTGCTGGACACCCTACTGTTAGGCCAGTGCCATTTCAGAACGCAAGCTCTTGTTTTCCGGACATTTTGCTGTCTGCCCAGTCTAGGGGTTTGTGCCATGGTCGGGGACCATTGCTGTACGTATGTCCCAGACAACACGGGAAATGAGGGTAATATCACTAGAGCCATAAAAATTTTTTTTTGAAACAAATAGTTGCGATCACAGAGGGCGATTTCCGAAATAGTGGAGGTTTGTTTGATTGGCTTGTCTCCGGCTCCTGGCAGGCCGTCCTTCGAAGGGTTTGTATTATAATGTTGCTTGGTTTTTTGTTTGTGTTTGTTGTTTTTGGATGTTGTTTGTCTTGTCTTTCTAAGTTTATTTCCAGATCCATTCAACCGTGTCACTGCAGGAATGTATGTCCAAGGCAATGTGACCATGTATCAGCCTGAGTGTGAAAAGCTTTTGCCCCAAAACGATGTTGATAATGATGATAATGATGATGACGAATCTAAGGACCTGACACAGCGTCTTGCTGACTGTGTTGTGTGATTCTGGTAATGTATGTCTTCACACCATCAGAAGTAGTCCTGCGGTTAAGGGACAAAAATGTTCACTTTGTGATAGAAGCATGAAACTTGGTACAATTGTAAATTTTTACACGCTTAGTAATTCTAGATATGGAGGCATTTCAAATTCGGTCATTAAGGCATGAAATGCGCATGTGCAAAATCTATTTAGCATGAAAACGAGGCTGAATAGTAATTTCAGGATTTCTTGTGTAATTAAACACAAAAAAATGTCAATTCATGTTCAGCTTACAAAAATAACTTTTGAGTGGTTTTTCACAGATCAAGTGACTTATCACGTGACTGACGTTTTATAAAAAAAACATTTATAAAGGCAATTTGAATTTAAAAGCTTATTTAGATATGCAATAAGCCAATTGACATGTTTAATATATGAACTGAACTTTTTTGAAAATAAAATTCATAAGTGTTATGAAAAAATAACATTCAAAAGTAGTTTTATAAGAAAGTCCAGCCCATTCTCCTCACGGTTTTCAAGATGGCGGCCATGATGTGATGTGCAGCACATCTTCTTTCTCTGTAAGTAATGCATTTTTACATGTTTATTAACAAATGATTTGTCACCAAGACTACTTCTATGTAGTTTCAGTGTAATATGAAAGTTGATTTGAACAAAAATACTGATATTGCTTCTTATTTTTCGCAGTTTTATTGACAAGTTTGTTAGACGTCGATCCGGTTAGTTCATGCTTGTGTAACTCGAAGGTATGAAGAAAACCAACCTTTAAAACAGTAATTGTACCTTTTTCCTTGCATAGTTCACATAAGTGACATCTAAAGTCTCTTAAGTCCATCTCAATAATATAGTAAAAGGTTTATGATAACATTTATGAATATTGTTTTGTTACAGACAATTACTTTGCAGTTCAGTGACTGACGAAGAAGTGTCAGTGCAACAACACAATTCATAGAGGACAAGGCATACGTAGAAGGGTGTTACCAAATACACGCCTTCCAAGTAATTGGCAGTCTTTTTTACGAGTGGATGGCAACAAAGAAGAGCTTTACCGTTTCTTAGCTGAGCAAGCCACATCAGCAATCAGTGTAGATGATAAAGAACTTTACTGTACTTTTGACGACAAAGTGTTGAGTTCTAGATGTTACTTTAAGAGGACTTCAGAAGGTCATGGTACGAACAAATGATACAGAT
Source organism: Odontamblyopus rebecca (assembly GCA_030686955.1). Classification (NCBI taxonomy): domain Eukaryota; kingdom Metazoa; phylum Chordata; class Actinopteri; order Gobiiformes; family Gobiidae; genus Odontamblyopus; species Odontamblyopus rebecca. The sequence continues at coordinate 37,995,598 of CM060669.1, forward strand.
GTCGTCGTGTTGGCTATCTCCCTTTTCCACACCGTATCTCTTGAAGAACTGTGGATAGCGTTTGGCACCGGAAAGAACTTCAGGTACATTGCAGTGCATGTAATTGCAACAAAGATGGGCCAAAGAAGATCGAGAGTTCTCCCATTATTTCATGCTATAACAGGTTGCGACACTGTTTCATTTTTTGCTAGAAGAGGCAAGAAATCAGCTTGGGACGTTTGGAACGTCTTTCCTGAACTAACGCATGCTCTTGAAAGTCTAAATACGCCAGCAGCTACTCTTGAAGATGTAAAAGCGTCAATGCCTGTGATGGAAAGGTTTGTTATTCTTCTCTATGACCGCACAAATGTTTTGACTGAGGTTGACAAAGCAAGACAAGAACTCTTTACCAAGAAGTCAAGAACCATTGATTCAATCCCTCCGAGTAGAGCAGCATTGGAGCAGCATGTGTTGAGAGCAGTCCACCAAGGTGTACATATATGGGGACAAATGTTAAGCAAACAGCCCTCTGTTCCAAGCTCAGAAATATGGGGATGGGAAAAGCATCCAGATGGATGGACACCGAAATGGACCACTCTCTCACAAGCAAAGGACACTTGCTATGAACTGATCCATTGTGGATGTAAAAAAGGATGTTCAGGGAGATGCAAATGTGCCAAAGCCAATCTTCAATGTACAGCGTTATGTAATTGTGGTGGAAGCTGCAATAGTTTATAAATATAAATAAACAGGATGTAAATATTTGTAAGATAGTCACATGATTAGCAATGTGATAATGCATTCGTTTTCAATATAACATAAGATGACAAAAATAAGTCTTTATATAGCCTCGTTTTCATGCTACAGTGCTTTTGAAGCCTGAAAAACATTTCAAGGTCATTAATGACTAAAGTTCTGTAAACGTACAAGATCATGTATTTTTTCAGTCAATAAAATACTTGATTTAATATAATAGTCGCCTGATATTTTTCAGTATAAAATATAACAAAACGTTTTTACTCACGTGATAAGTCACGTGATCTGTGAAAAACCACTCAAAAATTATTTTTGTAAGCTGAACATGAATTGACATTTGTTTCTGTTTCAAAAAAGTGTTTAATTACACAAGAAATCCTGAAATTACTATTCAGCCTCGTTTTCATGCTAAATAGATTATGCACATGCGCATTTCATGCCTTAATGACCGAATTGGAAATGCCTCCATATCTAGAATTATTAAGCATGTAAAAATGTACAATTGTGCCAAGTTTCATGCTTCTATCACAAAGTGAACAATTCCATGATTTTTTGTCCCTTAACCGCAGGACTAAAGGGGGTGTTTTTGTTTTTTTTCCTTGTAACCATAAAAAGATATAAAGTAGCAAAATCATACTAGAAAAATATTTTATTACTTATGCAGGGGGGTAATCAGCGGTTTAGATGAAGGGTTTTTATGAGAACTCGGTTGAGTTCTCAGAAGGGGGTTTGAAGAGTTATAACTTTATTTCAAGTGTGCCATATATGCTGTTGCAATACTGAAATGATGATTGTTTGTAACAAATGTCTCACAATGGCTTATGAAGTTACTCCTGTCTCTTCTCGCACACATTTTTCTATTTCTTTCATTCTGTCTCATTAAAAAGCAGACAGCATACACACATACGGCTGACCTTCGTCCACCTGGCGAAGTTATGTTCTCCCTTACAGATAAGACTGATGGGAAACGTACTCCCCGAAACTGGATGTCGATAAGAGAGCTTCAAAACAGAAGTTATTAAATGGAAATGTACTGGGATTGAAGAGGAGGCGGACCAAGAGGCGTTTACAATATTTGCATATTCATGATGAAATGTTTTAAATAGCTGGGTTAGAGAAATGTTTGTGGTTGCTCGGTTTGCTCTGCGGGGAATCCACGCTTAGATTGTTTCCCAGGGAATCTCGCAACCCAGCATGCTGTAATATTGTGAGGTGAATAAATTGGCTTGAATTGAACTTCACGAATCCTGGTCTTCAATCTGGTATGTGCTAAAATGCGTTTAGGGAGATCTTGTTACGACATCGAGTAATTGGAGTCCCCTATTTCAGTTCTGAACAGCGACACCTTCTGATTGTATTTGTTTGAGTTTAAGAGGACAAGATTTCTTCAAGGTGTGTGTTATAGAGGTGTGTGTGTTATAGAGGTGTGTGTTATAGGTGTGTGTGTTATAGGTGTGTGTGTGTGTTATAGGTGTGTGTGTTATAGGTGTGTGTGTTATAGAGGTGTGTGTTATAGGTGTGTGTGTAGAGGTGTGTGTGTGTTATAGGTGTCTGTGTGTTATAGAGGTGTGTGTATTATAGGTGTGTGTGTGTGTTATAGGTGTGTGTGTGTTATAGAGGTGTGTGTGTGTAGAGGTGTGTGTGTTATAGGTGTGTGTGTTATAGAGGTGTGTGTGTGTAGAGGTGTGTGTGTGTTATAGAGGTGTGTGTGTTATAGGTGTGTGTGTGTTATAGAGGTGTGTGTGTTATAGGTGTGTGTGTTATAGAGGTGTGTGTGTGTAGAGGTGTGTGTGTGTAGAGGTGTGTGTGTGTGTAGAGGTGTGTGTGTGTGTAGAGGTGTGTGTGTGTTATCCAATCCAATCCAATCCACTTTATTTATATAGCACATTTCATAAACTGAAAGAGTTTCCAAAGTGCTGCACAAAACCATCATTTAAAATAAACAAATAACTACAGAAACTGTTTAAAATAAACAAGTAATCAAATGCCCTACCAGAGTGCATATAAATAAATATACCATAAAATAATAAAAACAATAAAAGATAAAAACACTAAAAAAAATAAAAATAATAAAAAATAAATACTCTAAGAACAATAAAATATAAAAAACCCTAAAATATAATAAAAGACACAGAGGACCACACAACTCACGCAGTGTTAAAAGCCAGAGAATAAAAGTGGGTCTTAAGACGAGACTTAAAACACTCCACTGTGGGAGCTGCTCGGACGTGGGGGGGCAGGGCGTTCCATAGTTTAGGACCAACCACAGAAAAAGCCCTGTCCCCTCTGGATTTAAGTCTCGTCTTAGGCACCACGAGCTGGAGCTGCCCTCAGACCTCAGAGCGCGCGCCGGAGTGTAGATTTGGATGAGGTCCGAGATGTAATCCGGGGCCAGTCCATTCAAAGCTTTAAAAACAAACAATAAAATTTTAAAATCAATTCTAAAATGAACAGGAAGCCAGTGCAAAGACGCAAGAATTGGAGTGATGTGCTCACGTTTTTTGATTCCTGTTAAAAGTCGTGCCGCAGAGTTCTGGACTAACTGTAAGCGTGAAAGAGCATTTTGTGATATGCCAGTATAAAGAGCATTACAGTAGTCCAAACGCGAAGAAATAAAAGCGTGAACGACTTGTTCAAAGTGCTTAAAACTTAAAAACGGCTTAACTTTGGATAAAAGGCGAAGATGATAAAAGCCTGATTTAACGACTGTGTTGATCTGCTTGCTGAGTTTAAAATCCCTGTCCATGGTGACGCCAAGGTTGGTGGCGAAGGGATGAACATTATCTTTAAAGGGGCCCAAGTCCAATGAGGGATCAGTGGGCCCAAAGAGCACAATTTCAGTTTTCCCTTCATTTAAACAGAGAAAATTTTGGGCCAACCAAACCTTGACGTCACCAAGGCAGCTCAACAAGGGTGTCAGGGGGCCTTTCGCGTGCTTAGAAATCGGAAGATAAATTTGGCAGTCATCAGCGTAAAAATGATATAAAATGCCATGCTTTTTAAAAATTTCACTGAGTGGGAGCAGGTAGAGGGTAAAAAGAATAGGGCCAAGAATTGACCCCTGGGGGACTCCACAGTGCAACGGAGCAGCAGACGAGGTGGAGTCCCCCAGCCTGACAGTGCAGGATCTCCCAGAAAGATACGACTTGAACCAGTTTAGGGCGGTCCCCCTGACACCCACACAGTCTTCAAGGCGGTTTAAAAGAGTTGCATGGTCGACTGTGTCAAAAGCAGCAGTCAGGTCTAAAAGCACTAAAATGGCAGAGCTACCACCATCAGTCATTAAAAATAGGTCATTAAAAACCTTTAAAAGTGCAGACTCCGTGCTATGCAGGGCTTTGTATCCTGACTGGAAACGCTCTAAAATGCCATGTGCTTTTAAAAAGGGCTGCAATTGACAAAGAACACATTTTTCCAATACTTTAGCCAAAAAAGGAAGCTTGGAGATTGGACGAAAATTTGAAACATTTGATGAGTCCAAACTTGGTTTCTTAAGGAGAGGTTCAATTACAGCCTTTTTAAAAAATGAAGGTACAACACCAGAGACAAGACTGCTGTTCATAATTTTACATACACTCAAGCCAATTGTTGTCCATACCTCCTTAAATAACCTTGGAGGGACGGGGTCAATAGGACTGGATGAAGCTTTAAGCTTGTTAGCTATTTTAGAGAGAAACTCCAAAGACACTGGCTCAAATTTACAAAAAATAGCTGAGCAAGACATGCTTATTCGTGGAACAGCAGGACAGTTTAAGTTGGCTCTAATCAACGCAACCTTCTCTGTGAAATAAGATAAAAACTGTTCACATTTTTCAGAACAAGAATCTAAAATAGTGGATTTGGATGGGTTCAAAACAGACCCAATTGTTTGAAATAAAATACGAGGATTATTGACATTTGTCAAAACCAAGTTTGAAAAATATTTCCTCTGTTCCTCTTTAACAGATTTCTGATACATTTTTAAACTGTCTCTTAAAATTTCATAAGACACTTGCAAATGATCACTTTTCCACTTCCTTTCCGCCTGCCTACATCTGCGCCTGGCCTCACGAGTGGTGTCATTTATCCATGGCACCGGTTTGACTCTGGGGCGCGCAGCTTTTTGTGGAGCTACAGAGTCCATGACTGTAGTGCACGCAGCCATAAAAGAGTTTGTAATTTCTTCAGTGTCCTGAAAGCCGGCGTCACCCAGGTCTGGCACATTTTTCATAAAAAAAGACGAAAATGACGCCGCAGTGTCCGGTTTTAGGACGCGGCAGTGACGCACTGAAATAGGCTTCAGACAGTCGCGCAGAATAAAATCAAACAAAATAGGACAATGGTCAGACATGACAGCATCCCCTACCAATACATTGTTAATGGACAAATTGCCTGAGATCACCAGATCCAATGTATGGCCATGTATCTGCGTGGGTTCTTTAACATGTTGCACCAAGTTAAAACCATCAATCAATTCCATAAAATCTTTTGCCATAGGCGCAGAAAGACAACAAATATGCAAATTAAAATATAGGTGTGTGTGTGTTATAGAGGTGTGTGTGTGTGTAGAGGTGTGTGTGTTATAGGTGTGTGTGTTATAGAGGTGTGTGTGTGTGTAGAGGTGTGTGTGTGTTATAGAGGTGTGTGTGTGTAGAGGTGTGTGTGTGTAGAGGTGTGTGTGTGTTATAGAGGTGTGTGTGTGTTATAGAGGTGTGTGTGTGTAGAGGTGTGTGTGTGTAGAGGTGTGTGTGTGTTATAGAGGTGTGTGTGTGTTATAGAGGTGTGTGTGTGTAGAGGTGTGTGTGTGTAGAGGTGTGTGTGTGTTATAGAGGTGTGTGCTATAGCTGTGTGTGTGTTAAATCAATTCTACACTATCTGACATTCAGGTTCTAAGCACAGGGGTCCCCCAAGGTTGTGTGAGTTCCCCTCTCCTCTTCACACTTACACAAATGACTGCAAAAGCAGCAATCAAACAATTATATACTCAAATTTTCTGATGACACAGCTGTCCTTAGCTTACTTGATAAAAACACAGACATTGGTGTCTATAAATCGGAAATTGAACAAGTGGTAAAGTGGTGTGAAGAACACAATCTTGTCTTAAATGTTGACAAAACAAAAGAAATGATTTTTGATCCAAGATCTGTTGGTGACCACAGTTTTGTTGCAGTTCAGGGTCAGAATATAGAGCAGGGACATGTTACAAGTATTTGGGAGTTTATTTTGATTCTCAACTCAATTGGAGCACGTAGAATTTGTTTGCTCACGAATCAGTCAGCGCCTGTACTTTTTAAGAAGATTGAGGGTTTACGGAGTGGACAAAAATGTAATGCTTCTTTTTTATCGAGCATGTATTGAGTCTATTATACGTTATGGGATGTCTACCAGGTTTGGCAATTTATCTGTCAAACTGAAAGCTCAAATTTTAAGCTTGACTAAAAGGGCAGGTAAAATAATTGGCATGACCCCCCGTCCTCTTCAGGAGATCTTTCAAGAGACACTAGTGAAACTGGGGAGCAAAATATGTAATGACCCGACACACACCCTCCACAACCAATTTGAATTAATGCCCTCAGGAAGAAGGTACAGGGTCCCAACCAGCAGGCTAAACAGGTTCAAGCACTCTTTTATTCCTCTTTCGATTTCCTTGCTGAACTTGAAGAAATAATGCTCTACTGTATTACTGTATGGCCATCAGGGACTGTGCAATATTATTTGCACATAGGCTTTGGGGAATATGCAATACTGCTCATAGGTAGGCTCCAGGGAAGGTGCAATATTTTTGAGCACTTACAGTGAACAGGTTTCAGGGAATGTGCAATACTGACTTTTACTGCTAATTATGGGAATGGTGCAATATTATCAAATGTTGAACTGTATGAATTGATGTGTCCACTGTGTGTGTGCTGTTGTATGTCTGTGTGCCATGAGTGCCCCTGTCCCAAGACACATTTCTCCCAAGGGAGACAATAAAGGCTAATCTAATCTAATCTAATCTTATAGGTGTGTGTGTTATAGGTGTGTGTGTAGAGGGGTGTGTGTGTAGAGGGGTGTGTGTAGAGGTGTGTGCGTTATAGGTGTGTGTCGAGGTGTGTGTGTTATGTGTGTGTGTAGAGGTGTGTGTGTTATAGGTGTGTGTGTAGAGGTGTGTGTGTTATAGGTTATAGGTGTGTGTGTTATAGAGGTGTGTGTGTTATGTGTGTGTGTGTTATAGATGTGTGTCTTATAGGTGTGTGTGTGTTATAGGTGTGTGTGTGTTATAGAGGTGTGTGTTATAGAGGTGTGTGTGTTATAGAGGTGTGTGTGTAGAGGTGTGTGTTATAGGTGTGTGTGTTATAGGTGTGTGTGTGTTATAGGTGTCTGTGTGTTATAGAGGTGTGTGTGTAGAGGTGTGTGTGTTATAGGTGTCTGTGTGTAGAGGTGTGTGTGTGTTAGAGGTGTGTGTGTGTGTGTAGAGGTGTGTGTTATAGGTGTGTGTGTGTTAAATCAATTCTACACTATCTGACATTCAGGTTCTAAGCACAGGGGTCCCCCAAGGTTGTGTGAGTTCCCCTCTCCTCTTCACACTTTACACAAATGACTGCAAAAGCAAGCAATCAATCAATTATATACTAAAATTTTCTGATGACACAGCTATTCTTAGCTTACTTGATAAAAACAGACATTGGTGTCTATAAATCGGAAATTGAACACGTGGTAAAGTGGTGTGAAGAACATAATCTTGTCTTAAATGTTGACAAAACAAAAGAAATGATTTTTGATCCAAGATCTGTTGGTGACCACAGTTTTGTTGCAGTTCAGGGTCAGAATATAGAGCAGGGACATGTTACAAGTATTTGGGAGTTTATTTTGATTCTCAACTCAATTGGAGCACGTAGAATTTGTTTGCTCACGAATCAGTCAGCGCCTGTACTTTTTAAGAAGATTGAGGGTTTACGGAGTGGACAAAAATGTAATGCTTCTTTTTTATCGAGCATGTATTGAGTCTATTATACGTTATGGGATGTCTACCAGGTTTGGCAATTTATCTGTCAAACTGAAAGCTCAAATTTTAAGCTTGACTAAAAGGGCAGGTAAAATAATTGGCATGACCCCCCGTCCTCTTCAGGAGATCTTTCAAGAGACACTAGTGAAACTGGGGAGCAAAATATGTAATGACCCGACACACACCCTCCACAACCAATTTGAATTAATGCCCTCAGGAAGAAGGTACAGGGTCCCAACCAGCAGGCTAAACAGGTTCAAGCACTCTTTTATTCCTCTTTCGATTTCCTTGCTGAACTTGAAGAAATAATGCTCTACTGTATTACTGTATGGCCATCAGGGACTGTGCAATATTATTTGCACATAGGCTTTGGGGAATATGCAATACTGCTCATAGGTAGGCTCCAGGGAAGGTGCAATATTTTTGAGCACTTACAGTGAACAGGTTTCAGGGAATGTGCAATACTGACTTTTACTGCTAATTATGGGAATGGTGCAATATTATCAAATGTTGAACTGTATGAATTGATGTGTCCACTGTGTGTGTGCTGTTGTATGTCTGTGTGCCATGAGTGCCCCTGTCCCAAGACACATTTCTCCCAAGGGAGACAATAAAGGCTAATCTAATCTAATCTAATCTAATCTAATCTTATAGGTGTGTGTGTTATAGGTGTGTGTGTAGAGGGGTGTGTGTGTAGAGGTGTGTGTGTGTAGAGGTGTGTGCGTTATAGGTGTGTGTCGAGGTGTGTGTGTTATGTGTGTGTGTAGAGGTGTGTGTGTTATAGGTGTGTGTGTGTGTAGAGGTGTGTGTGTGTGTGTGTGTGTAGAGGTGTGTGTGTGTTAGAGGTGTGTGTGTGTGTGTAGAGGTGTGTGTTATAGGTGTGTGTGTGTTATAGGTGTGTGTGTGTTATAGGTGTGTGTTATAGGTGTGTGTGTGTAGAGGTGTGTGTTATAGGTGTGTGTTATAGGTGTGTGTGTAGAGGTGTGTGTTATAGGTGTGTGTTATAGGTGTGTGTGTAGAGGTGTGTGTGTGTAGAGGTGTGTGTGTGTAGAGGTGTGTGTGTTATAGGTGTGTGTGTGTTATAGGTGTGTGTGTAGAGGTGTGTGTGTAGAGGTGTGTGTGTAGAGGTGTGTGTGTTATAGGTGTGTGTGTAGAGGTGTGTGTGTGTAGAGGTGTGTGTGTTATAGGTGTGTGTGTAGAGGTGTGTGTGTGTAGAGGTGTGTGTGTGTAGAGGTGTGTGTGTAGAGGTGTGTGTGTTGAGGTGTGTGTGTTATAGGTGTGTGTGTGTGTAGAGGTGTGTGTGTTATAGGTGTGTGTGTAGAGGTGTGTGTGTAGAGGTGTGTGTGTAGAGGTGTGTGTGTAGAGGTGTGTGTGTGTAGAGGTGTGTGTGTGTAGAGGTGTGTGTGTGTGTGTAGAGGTGTGTGTGTGTAGAGGTGTGTGTGTGTAGAGGTGTGTGTGTTATAGGTGTGTGTGTTATAGGTGTGTGTGTAGAGGTGTGTGTGTAGAGGTGTGTGTGTTATAGGTGTGTGTGTTATAGGTGTGTGTGTGTGTAGAGGTGTGTTTGTGTGTGTAGAGGTGTGTGTGTGTGTGTAGAGGTGTGTGTGTGTAGAGGTGTGTGTGTGTAGAGGTGTGTGTGTTATAGGTGTGTGTGTTATAGGTGTGTGTGTAGAGGTGTGTGTGTTATAGGTGTGTGTGTGTGTAGAGGTGTGTGTGTAGAGGTGTGTGTGTTATAGGTGTGTGTGTGTGTGTGTGTGTGTAGAGGTGTGTGTGTTATAGGTGTGTGTGTGTGTAGAGGTGTGTGTGTAGAGGTGTGTGTGTGTGTAGAGGTGTGTGTGTTATAGGTGTGTGTGTTATAGGTGTGTGTGTGTGTAGAGGTGTGTGTGTGTAGAGGTGTGTGTGTTAGAGGTGTGTGTGTTATAGGTGTGTGTGTAGAGGTGTGTGTGTGTTATAGGTGTGTGTGTGTGTAGAGGTGTGTGTGTGTAGAGGTGTGTGTGTTATAGGTGTGTGTGTTGTACCAGGGGCCGGTCACTTGACCCTGGAGTCACATGACTGTACTCTCCGTTGGAGCTGGTTGCCTGGCGACCGTTATGGGCGGGAAAGGGCTGCGGGTCAGAGGTCACATTAACATTTTAATAAATAAAAATAATAGACGACGTCTGATGATGCACAAAGACACGTTACATTCACTGTACTGATTTTATATAAAAGTATATTAATATACAATAGTATATTTAAATAAAAGTATATTCATGTCCTGCGCACGCTCACGTTTTCTTCAGGTTTCTCAGTTTGGAAAAGTGGCTCCAGAGCGCCCCCCGAGGCCACAGTGAAAATAACAGTTTAATGTGTAATATTTACACTTCTGCAGTTTAAAGGGTCATTTATACACTTCAAATTAAGAGTTTAAGACTAAAGAGAGAGAGTGTGTGTGTGTGTGAGAATGTGTGAGTGTGTGTGTGTGTGTAGCAGTAGTAGCAGAAGTAACAGTAGTAGTAGCAGCAGGACTAGTAATAACAATAGTAATAACAATAATAATAATAATAATAATAATAATAATGTAATAGCAATAATAATAATAATATGTAATAATGTAATAATAATAACAATAATATAATATAATAACAATAATAATAATATAATATAATAATATGTAATAACAATATATATAATAATAATAATAATATATAATAATAATAATATGTAATATATGTAATAATAATAACAATAATAATAATATATAATAATATATAATAATAATATATGTAATAATATATAATAATAATATATAATATATATGTATATATAATAATATATATATATATATAACAATATATATATATATACTGCTATATATATAATATATATATATATATATATATACAATATATATATATATATATATATATATATATATATATATATATATATATATACTATATATATATATATATAATATATAATATATATAATATATATATATATACTGCAATATATATATATATAGCAATAGTAGTAATATATATGATAGTAATAGTAGCAATATGTATAATAGTAGTAACAATAATAATAGTAATATTAACAATAATAATAATAATGTAATAATAATAATAATATAATAATAATAATAACAATATGTAATAATAATAATAATAATAATAACAATAATAACAATAATAATAATAATAACAATAATAATATGTAATAATATATAATAATAACAATAATAATAATAATAATATGTAATATGTATGTAATAATATATATATATAATAATAATAATATGTATAATAATATATAATATATATATAATAATATATATATATATATATATATATATAATTAGTATATATATATATATATATATATATATATAATTAGTATATATATATATATATAATTAGTATATATATATATATATATATATATATATATATATATATATATATATATATATATAATATATATATATATATATATATATATATATATATAATATATATATATATATATATATACCAATATATATATATATATATGTATGGTATAGCATGGTGGTGGTAGTAGTAGTAGTGGCAGTAGTAGTAGTAGCAGTGGTAGTAGTGGTAGCAGTAGTGTAGCAGTGGTAGTGGTAGTAGCAGTGGTAGTGGTAGTAGTAGTAGTGGTAGCGTATTGGTAGTAGCAGTAGCAGTAGTAGTAGCAGTAGTAGTAGCAGTAGTAGCAGTAGTAGTAGTAGGAGCAGTAGTAGCAGTAGTAGTAGCAGTAGTAGTAGGAGCAGTAGTAGCAGTAGTAGTAGTAGGAGCAGTAGTAGCAGTAGTAGTAGTAGTAGTAGTAGTAGGAAAAGTACCTCCAGAGCGCTCATCTTCTGCAGTAAACCACGGTGGCGTTCGTCTTTCACTTTCTCCTCGAAAAACTCACTGAACCGACGTTTCAAAATAAGACGCATCCCCAACTTCTCCAGCATCCTTCAAAGTAAAAGCACAGGATGAAAACAGAGGACCTCAGAGGACCTCGCGGGGTTAGAGGGGACCTCGCGGGGTGAGAGGGGACCTCGTGGGGGGTACAGAGGACCTCGTGGGGGGTACAGAGGACCTCGTGGGGGTACAGAGGACCTCGTGGGGTGAGAGAGAAACTTGTGGGGGTACAGAGGACCTCGTGGGGGTACAGAGGACCTCGTGGGGGTACAGAGGACCTCGTGGGGGTACAGAGGACCTCGTGGGGTGAGAGAGAAACTTGTGGGGGTACAGAGGACCTCGTGGGGGTACAGAGGACCTCGTGGGGTGAGAGAGAAACTCGTGGGGGTACAGAGGACCTCGTGGGGGTCCAGAGGACCTCGTGGGGTGAGAGAGTCAGTTGTGGGGGTACAGAGGACCTCGTGGGGGTACAGAGGACCTCGTGGGGGTACAGAGGACCTCGTGGGGTGAGAGAGAAACTTGAGGGGGTACAGAGGACCTCGTGGGGGTACAGAGGACCTCGTGGGGTGAGAGAGAAACTTGTGGGGGTACAGAGGACCTCGTGGGGGTACAGAGGACCTCACCTGACCATGAGGGGGAAGTAGACCATAAACTCGGGCACGTTGACGACGCCCTCGAGGCTGAAGTGATACTCCGCCCCAAACAGAGACACAGGAAGCCCGGACTCGAACCCGGACTTAAACTGGACCTTGAAGACTTCGTTTCCAAAGGACAGATCCGGGGACAGGGACACACGCCTCCTGCAGACACAACGCAGTATTATACTACAGAGTACTACAGTAGGACAGAGTACTATAGTAAAACAGTACTACAGTAGGACAGAGTACTATAGTAGGACAGAGTACTATAGTAGGACAGTACTACAGTAGGACAGAATACTACAGTGGGACAGAGTACTACAGTAGAACAAAGTACTACAGTGGGACAGAGTACTATAGTGGGACAGAGTACTGCAGTGGGACAGAGTACTATAGTAAAACAGTATTACAGTAGGACAGAGTACTATAGTAAAACAGTACTACAGTAGGACAGAGTACTACTGTAGAACAGAGTACTGCAGTGGGACAGAGTACTACAGTAGGACAGAGTACTATAGCGGGACAGAGTACTGCAGTGGGACAGAGTACTACAGTAGGACAGAGTACTACAGTAGGACAGAGTACTACAGTAGGACAGAGTACTACAGTGGGACAGAGTACTACAGTAGGACAGAGTACTACAGTAGGACAGAGTACTGCAGTGGGACAGAGTACTACAGTAGGACAGAGTACTACAGTAGGACAGAGTACTGCAGTGGGACAGAGTACTACAGTAGGACAGAGTACTATAGTAGGACAGAGTACTATAGTAGGACAGTACTACAGTAGGACAGAATACTACAGTGGGACAGAGTACTACAGTAGAACAGAGTACTACAGTGGGACAGAGTACTATAGTGGGACAGAGTACTGCAGTGGGACAGAGTACTATAGCAAAACAGTACTACAGTAGGACAGAGTACTACAGTGGGACAGAGTACTGCAGTAGGACAGAGTACTATAGTAGAACAGAGTACTACAGTGGGACAGAGTACTATAGCGGGACAGAGTACTGCAGTGGGACAGAGTACTACAGTAGGACAGAGTACTGCAGTGGGACAGAGTACTACAGTGGGACAGAGTACTACAGTGGGACAGAGTACTACAGTAGGACAGAGTACTGCAGTAGGACAGAGTACTGCAGTGGGACAGAGTACTACAGTAGGACAGAGTACTACAGTAGGACAGAGTACTACAGTAGGACAGAGTACTGCAGTGGGACAGAGTACTACAGTAGGACAGAGTACTACAGTAGGACAGAGTACTACAGTAGGACAGAGTACTGCAGTGGGACAGAGTACTACAGTAGGACAGAGTACTACAGTAGGATAGAGTACTACAGTGGGACAGAGTACTACAGTAGGACAGAGTACTATAGTAGGACAGTACTACAGTAGGACAGAGTACTACAGTGGGACAGAGTACTACAGTAGAACAGAGTACTACAGTGGGACAGAGTACTATAGTGGGACAGAGTACTGCAGTGGGACAGAGTACTATAGTAAAACAGTACTACAGTAGGACAGAGTACTATAGTAAAACAGTACTACAGTAGGACAGAGTACTACAGTGGGACAGAGTACTGCAGTAGGACAGAGTACTACAGTAGGACAGAGTACTATAGTAGGACAGAGTACTATAGTAGGACAGAGTACTACAGTGGGACAGAGTACTATAGCAGGACAGAGTACTGCAGTAGGACAGAGTACTACAGTGGGACAGAGTACTACAGTGGGACAGAGTACTACAGTAGGACAGAGTACTACAGTGGGACAGAGTACTACAGTGGGACAGAGTACTATAGTAGGACAGAGTACTACAGTAGGACAGAGTACTACAGTAGGACAGAGTACTACAGTAGGACAAAATTACTACAGTGGGACAGAGTACTATAGTAGGACAGAGTACTGCAGTAGGACAGAGTACTGCAGTGGGACAGAGTACTACAGTAGGACAGAGTACTACAGTGGGACAGAGTACTGCAGTGGGACAGAGTACTACAGTAGGACAGAGTACTACAGTAGGACAGAGTACTACAGTAGGACAGAGTACTGCAGTGGGACAGAGTACTACAGTAGGACAGAGTACTACAGTAGGACAGAGTACTACAGTGGGACAGAGTACTACAGTACGACAGAGTAATACATTGGGACAGAGTACTACAGTAGGACAGAGTACTACAGTGGGACAGAGTACTGCAGTGGGACAGAGTACTGCAGTGGGACAGAGTACTACAGTGGGACAGAGTACTGCAGTGGGACAGAGTACTACAGTGGGACAGAGTACTACAGTAGGACAGAGTACTACAGTAGGACAGAGTACTACAGTAGGACAGAGTACCACAGTAGGACAGAGTACTACAGTAGGACAGAGTACTACAGTGGGACAGAGTACTACAGTGGGACAGAGTACTACAGTGGGACAGAGTACTACAGTAGGACAGAGTACTACAGTAGGACAGAGTACTACAGTGGGACAGAGTACTACAGTGGGACAGAGTACTATAGTAGGACAGAGTACTACAGTAGGACAGAGTACTACAGTAGGACAGAGTACTACAGTGGGACAGAGTACTACAGTAGGACAGAGTACTACATTGGGACAGAGTACTACAGTGGGACAGAGTACTATAGTAGAACAGAGTACTACAGTAGGACAGAGTACTATAGTAGGACAGAGTACTATAGTAGGACAGAGTACTATAGTAGGACAGAGTACTACAGTAGGACTGCAGTGATTGTAGTTGAACAGTAGTGGTACAGTAGAAGTACTGAAGTGCTGTAGTACTATAGTAGTACTAGCAGTAGTAGCAGTAGCAGTAGTACTGCAGTACTGTCGTACTCACATGAGCTCGTAGGCGTCTGGCGTGGTCCCGATGAAGTACCCTCCGGGCCGGAGGCGCTCGCAGGCGTTTCTCAGCATCGTTTCAGCTTTGGCTTGAGACTCAAATGAATAATGAACGACAAACTGACAACTGCACAGGTCAAAGGGCACAGAGGGGTCAGCCAGCCGAGGCCACAGGGGCTCCTGAGGGTCAGAGGAGAGGGTCAGAGGGGAGGGGTCAGAGGGCACAGGGTCAGAGGGCACAGGGTCAGAGGGCAGTAGTAGTAGCAATTGTAGTAGTAGTACTAGTAGTAGTCGCAGCAGTAGCAGTAGTAGCAGTAGTAGTAGTAGTAGCAGTAGTAGTAGTAGTAGTAGCATTAGTAGTAGTAGTAGTAGTAGTAGTAGTAGTAGTAGTAGCAGTAGTCGTAGTAAT
>CM060669.1:38013601-38033601 GCA_030686955.1 Odontamblyopus rebecca
TAGTAGCAGTAGTAGTAGTAGTAGTAGCAGCAGTAATAGTAGTAATAATAGTAGTAGTAGCAGTAATAATAGTAGTAGTAGCAGTAATAGTAGTAGTAATAATAGTAGTAGTAGTAATAATAGTAGTAGTAATAATAGTAGTAGTAGTAATAATAGTAGTAGTAGTAATAATAGTAGTAGTAGTAATAATAGTAGTAGTAATAAAAGTAGTAGTAGTAGTAATAATAGTAGTAGTAATAATAGTAGTAGTAGTAATAATAGTAGTAGTAGTAGTAATAATAGTAGTAGTAATAATAGTAGTAGTAGTAGTAATAGTAGCAGTAATAATAGTACTAGCAGTAATAATAGTAGTAGTAGTAATAATAGTAGTAGTAGTAGTAATAGTAGCAGTAATAATAGTAGTAGTAGTAGTAATAATAGTACTAGCAGTAATAATAGTAGTACTAATAATAGTAGCAGTAGTAGTAATAGTAGTAGTAATAGTAGTAGTAGTAATAATAGTAGTAGTGATATATAATAGTAATTGGTAGTATGATAATATTAGTGGTGGTAATAATGGTAGTAGTAGTAATAATATGGTGGTAATTGATAATGGTGGTGGTAGTGATAATAATTGGTGTAGTAATAATAGTAGTAGTAGTAATAATATTAATGGTAGTGAATAATGGTGGTGGTAATAATAGTGGTGGTGAGTAATAATGGTGGTAATAATGGTGGTGGTAATAATGGTGGTAATGGTAATGGTAGTAGTAGTAATAATGATATAATGGTGGTAGTGATAATGGTGGTGGTAGTAATAGTGGTGGTAATTAATAATGGTGGTGGTAGTAATAATAATGGTAGTGGTAATTAATAGTAGTGGTGAGTGGTAATTAAATTAGTGGTGGTATTGGTAGTAATTAATTATTAATGGTGGTAATGGTAATAATAATGTAATAATGGGTGGTAATTGATAATGGTGGTGAGTAATAATGGTGGTGGTGATGATAATGGTCGTGATGTAATAATGGTAGTAATAATGGTAATTGGTAGTGATAATGGTAGTGGTGGTAATAATGGTAGTGGTGGCAGTGTAATAATGGTAGTGGTAGCGGTAATAATAATTAGTGGTAGTAATAATAATGGTGGTAATAGTAGTGGTAGTGATAATGGTAGTGGTAGTAATAATAGTAGTAGTAATAATAGTGGTAGTAGTAATAATAGTAGTAGTAATAATAGTAGTAATAATAGTAGTAGTAGTAATAATAGTAGTAGCAGTAATAATAGTAGTAGTAGTAATAATAGTAGTAGTAGTAATAATAGTAGTAGTAGTAATAATAGTAGTAGTAGTAGTAATAATAGTAGTAGTAGTAATAATAGTAGTAGTAGTAATAATAGTAGTAGTAGTAATAATAGTAGTAGTAGCAGTAATAATAGTAGTAGTAGCAGTAATAATAGTAGTAGCAGTAATAATAGTAGTAGTAGTAATAATAGTAGTAGTAGCAGTAATAATAGTAGTAGTAGTAATAATAGTAGTAGTAGCAGTAATAATAGTAGTAGTAGCAGTAATAATAGTAGTAGTAGCAGTAATAATAGTAGTAGTAGCAGTAATAATAGTAGTAGTAGTAATAATAGTAGTAGTAGCAGTAATAATAGTAGTAGTAGTAATAATAGTAGTAGTAGTAGTAATAATAGTAGTAGTAGTAATAATAGTAGTAGTAGTAATAATAGTAGTAGTAGCAGTAATAATAGTAGTAGTAGTAATAATAGTAGTAGTAGTAATAATAGTAGTAGTAGCAGTAATAATAGTAGTAGTAGCAGTAATAATAGTAGTAGTAGTAATAATAGTAGTAGTAGCAGTAATAATAGTAGTAGTAGTAATAATAGTAGTAGTAGTAATAATAGTAGTAGTAGTAATAATAGTAGTAGCAGTAATAATAGTAGTAGTAGTAATAATAGTAGTAGTAGTAATAATAGTAGTAGTAGTAATAATAGTAGTAGTAGTAATAATAGTAGTAGTAGTAATAATAGTAGTAGTAGCAGTAATAATAGTAGTAGTAGTAATAATAGTAGTAGTAGCAGTAATAATAGTAGTAGTAGTAATAATAGTAGTAGTAGTAATAGTAGTAGTAGTAGTAATAATAGTAGTAGTAGCAGTAATAATAGTAGTAGTAGCAGTAATAATAGTAGTAGTAGTAATAATAGTAGTAGTAGCAGTAATAATAGTAGTAGTAGCAGTAATAATAGTAGTAGTAGTAGTAATAATAGTAGTAGTAGTAATAATAGTAGTAGTAGTACCTGTACAAACCAAGTGACTGATTTTGCCTCGTCTCCACTTCAGTAAATCTCCTCCTTTCCCACAGCCCAAGTCCAGGACTCGGACTGGACCAGGTCTGGACCTCCTCAGCTGGTCCAGGATCTCTCCTGAAAACCAGACCGGGGTTAGACCGGGGTTAGACCGGGGTTAGACCGGGGTTAGACCGGGGTTAGACCGGGGTTAGACCGGGGTTAGACCAGAGACCAATCTGTTGGGCCTCAGGTCGGACTCGGACACATGAGCGTCAGCTGTTTCCTGTCTCCAGTAAAACCACTTGCTCTGAGAATCTGAAGTGTTCAAAGATCAGACTTCCACTTTAGACACAAGTCCAAACTGTGTGAGTTTTATGTGTGAAAGTTTCTGTATAAACGCTGCCCTTAGGGTGTGTGTGTGTGTGTGTGTGTGTGTGTGTGTATATATATAAAAAACGCATTTCTCACCTTCGCCGCTTTCCTTGTTGCCTCGTCAAGGTTGCCACCATCCTACTACATTTCTCGAGCCCGAATGACATTCCAATGTCTGTGCTGTAGATCCTGGTGGTGTGGATCAGTGAGTCGATGTCTCGCTCGCTCTTAGCGTACAGCTTGATGTCATCCATGTAGAGGAGGTGACTGATGGTGGCCCCGTTTCTGAGTCGTATCCATAGCCAGTGCGGTCGATTATTTGGCTGAGGGGGTTCAGACCTATGCAGAACAGCAGTGGGGACAGTGCGTCTCCTTGGTATATGCCACATTTGATGGTCACTTGTGCAAGTGTCTTGCCATTGGCTTCAAGGGTGGTTTTCCACAACCGCATCAAGTTTGCAATGAACGCCCTTAGAGTCCTGTTGATATTGTACAGCTCCAGGCATCAGTGATCCATGTGTGTGGCATTGAGTCATAGGATTTCTTGTAATCAATCCAGGCAGTGCACAGGTCGGTCTGACGGGTTCTGCAGTCACGAGCGACTGTTCGGTCAACCAGGAGTTTGGCTCCCCTGGTGTTTTTGCTGATGTCCTTCTGTGCTGCGCTCATGTATTGATCCATGTGCCCACTTATCTTAGCCGCGATGATGCCTGACATGAGCTTCCATGTTGTGGAGAGACAGGTTATTGGCCGATAGTTGGATGGGACTGTATCCTTTGCAGGATCCTTCAGGATCAGGATCGTACGCCCTTGGGTTAGCGATTCAGGGTGAGTCCCATCCCTTAGCAGCTGGTTCATTTGTGCTGCTAGGCACTCGTGGAGAGCAGTGAGCTTCTTTAGCCAGTATGCGTATCTTGACCCAGTTGTGTGTGTGTGTTGTGTGTATAGGGGTGTGTTGTGTGTGTATATGTGTGTTTGTTGTGTGTTATAGTGTGTGTTGTGTTACCGATGAGGACGCTCTTGACCCAGTTGTTGAAGTTCCTCATGTGGAAGATGCGGCTCTGGCTGCGCAGCTGCAGACCCTCCTCCTGCAGACGGTTATAGTGATCGGCCACTTCAGCGCTGTGGTTCCCGGCCTGCAGGGGGCAACAAAGACAATAAAGAGGGGCAAATAACCTCTGGGGCAATAAAGAGGGACAATAAAGAGGGACAATAAAGAGGGACAATAAAGAGGAACAATAAAGAGGGGCAAGAAAGAGGT
Source organism: Odontamblyopus rebecca (assembly GCA_030686955.1). Taxonomy (NCBI): domain Eukaryota; kingdom Metazoa; phylum Chordata; class Actinopteri; order Gobiiformes; family Gobiidae; genus Odontamblyopus; species Odontamblyopus rebecca. The sequence continues at coordinate 38,017,503 of CM060669.1, forward strand.
GGTCCCCCGCCTGCAGGGGGCAATAAAGAGGGGCAATAAAGGAGGATTTACTTCTGTGGGGTATTAAAGAGGTAGTCCCCCGCCTGAAGAGGGGCAATAAAGTAGTGTGAGGGCGGAGCCTCGTACAGGCTCGTACTGTGGGGGCAGAGCCTCGTACGGAGCCTTGTACAATAGTCAAACATACAGACTGTTTTGGAACGATAGAACAACATTTCAGGAGCCGTTTTTAGCACAAGTTTAAACGTAAACACTCGTGTGTCACTGACCTTCCTCTTACTTGGACTCTCCTCCTCATCCTCCTCCAGCCTCCTCTTCATCGGTCTGGACTCCGGTCTGGACTCCGGTCTGGACTCCGGTCTGGACACCGGTCTGGACTCCGGTCTGGACTCCGAGCTTGGTTCCATTGTAACTTTTGCTCAGGCGCTGTAGGAACAGCAAAGATATCAAATAAGACTTTACAACAAACCAGGATCTAAAGCAGGACTAAAGCAGGACTAAAGCAGGACTAAAGTGGGACTAAAGCGGGACTAAAGCAGGAATAAAGCGGGACTAAAGCAGGACTAAAGCAGGAATAAAGCGGGACTAAAGCAGGAATAAAGCAGGAATAAAGCAGGACTAAAGCAGGACTAAAGTGGGACTAAAGCGGGACTAAAGCAGGAATAAAGCAGGAATAAAGCAGGACTAAAGCAGGAATAAAGCGGGACTAAAGCGGGACTAAAGCAGGAATAAAGCGGGACTAAAGCAGGACTAAAGCAGGAATAAAGCAGGACTAAAGCGGGACTAAAGCAGGACTAAAGCAGGAATAAAGCGGGACTAAAGCAGGACTAAAGCGGGAATAAAGCGGGACTAAAGCAGGACTAAAGCAGGAATAAAGCGGGACTAAAGCAGGACTAAAGCAGGAATAAAGCAGGACTAAAGCAGGACTAAAGCAGGAATAAAGCAGGACTAAAGCAGGAATAAAGCAGGACTAAAGCAGGACTAAAGCAGGACTAAAGCAGGACTAAAGCGGGACTAAAGCAGGACTAAAGCGGGACTAAAGCAGGACTAAAGCAGGAATAAAGCGGGACTAAAGCAGGAATAAAGCGGGACTAAAGCGGGACTAAAGCAGGACTAAAGCGGGATTAAAACGGGACTAAAGCGGGAATAAAGCGGGACTAAAGCGGGCCTAAAGCGGGACTAAAGCGGGACTAAAGCAGGACTAAAGCAGGACTAAACATGGACTAAAACGGGACTAAAGCAGGAATAAAGCAGGACTAAAGCAGGACTAAAGGAGGATTAAAACGGGACTAAAGCAGGACTAATACGGGACTAAAGCAGGACTAAAGCGGGACTAAAGCAGGACTAAAGCAGGACTAAAGCGGGACTAAAGGAGGATTAAAACGGGACTAAAGCAGGACTAATACGGGACTAAAGCGGGACTAAAGCAGGACTAAAGCAGGACTAAAGCGGGACTAAAGCAGGACTAAAGAAGGACTAAAGCAGGACTAAACATGGACTAAAACGGGACTAAAGCAGGAATAACGCAGGACTAAAGCGGGACTGCCCTCCTGTGGGCTCACCACCTGCAGAGGGGTCCATAGGGGGGGTCAGGTGCTATGAGTATTGGGCAGCACGCTGCCCCCGCGACCCAGCCGGATTAAGCGGGAGAAGATGGATGGATAAAGCGGGACTAAAGCACGACTAAAGCAGGATTAAAACGAGACTAAAGCAGGACTAAAGCGGGACTAAAGCAGGACTAAAGCGGGACTAAAGCGGGACTAATACGGGACTAAAGCAGGACTAAAGCAGGTCTGAAGCAGGACTAAACCAGGACTAAACCAGGACTAAAGCGGGATTAAAGCAGGACTAAAGCGGGACTAAAGCGGGACTAATACGGGACTAAAGCAGGATTAAAGCAGGATTAAAGCAGGACTAATGCGGGACTAAAGCAGGACTAAAGCAGGTCTGAAGCAGGACTAAACCAGGACTAAACCAGGACTAAAGCGGGATTAAAGCAGGACTAAAGCGGGACTAAAGCGGGACTAATACGGGACTAAAGCAGGATTAAAGCAGGATTAAAGCAGGACTAATGCGGGACTAAAGCAGGACTAAAGCAGGTCTGAAGCAGGACTAAACCAGGACTAAACCAGGACTAAAGCGGGATTAAAGCAGGACTAAAGCGGGACTAAAGCAGGATTAAAGCGGGACTAATGCGGGACTAAAGCAGGACTAAAGCAGGTCTGAAGCAGGACTAAACCAGGACTAAACCAGGACTAAAGCAGGACTAAAGCGGGACTAAAGCAGGATTAAAGTGGGACTAAAGCAGGATTAAAGCGGGACTAAAGCGGGACTAACGCAGGACTAAAGCAGGACTAAAGCGGGACTAAAGCGGGACTAAAGCGGGACTAAAGCGGGACTAAAGCAGGACTAAAGCGGGACTAAAGCGGGACTAAAGAAGGACTAAACATGGACTAAAACGGGACTAAAGCAGGAATAAAGCAGGACTAAAGGAGGATTAAAACGGGACTAAAGCAGGACTAATACGGGACTAAAGCGGGACTAAAGCAGGACTAAACATGGACTAAAACGGGACTAAAGCAGGAATAAAGCAGGATTAAAACGGGACTAAAGCGGGACTAAAACGGGACTAAAGCAGGGTTAAAGCAGGACTAATGCGGAACTAAAGCAGGACTAAAGCAGGACTAAAGGAGGACTAAACCCGGACTAAACCAGGACTAAACCAGGACTAAACATGGACTAAAGCAGGACTAAAGCGGGACTAAAGCAGGACTAAAGCAGGACTAAAGCGGGACTAAAGCAGGACTAAAGCGGGACTAAAACAGGACTAAACATGGACTAAACATGGACTAAAACGGGACTAAAGCAGGACTAAAGCAGGACTAAAGCAGGACTAAACATGGACTAAAACGGGACTAAAACGGGTCTAAAGCGGGTCTAAAGCGGGACTAAAGCCTCGCTGAGTCATTTTTTCTCTGTTACTCTCGTTGTAAATGAATGAGACTAAAAGCTATCAGCTAACATTAGCTCCGTTTCTCCCGATCTAAACCCGATCTAAAACCAATCTAAACCGGGCTCAACCCGATCTAAGGGAGTCCTGGTCCGGTTCCCGCTCAGGACCATTCTCGGTAAAATCACGTCTTTTTTTTTAAGTGAAAAGTGAAAAATAAAGATAAAAAAAAAAAAAAAAAACGAACCAAAACAAATGTGCTGGCTTTGCGCAGGCGCACTCTCGCGCTTCTTCTTCTGCGGTTTACAGCACACGCGCGCTCATAGCGCCCTCCAGCGGCGCGCGCTGCATCTGCAACACTCGAAATGATTTTACTTTTAAGGCTTTACAAAAGACTTTTTAGACTTTATAATCAAATCCTCAAAGTAGCGTCTTCCTTTTGCTTTGTTAAGAAATATTTAGTTATTGGCCCTCGCCAGTAACTTACTGGCGAGGGGTATTGTTCTTACTCGGTTTCTTTTTATTATTATTCTTCCGCCAAAATGATCGCATTTTTGACCCCCTGAACATCGATGAAAAGTTTCACATGGGGGTATCAGATCGACCGGCCCGGCGAAAAAATTCGATAAAATGGGCATCGCAACAATGCCCAAAGTGCCCCCACTCGACAGCGCCACCTAGAAAAGACAAAAATTGAAAGTCTATGGGGAGCTGAAAAGCATATTTTGGTGTAGGCCGACAAAATTCGGGACAGTGATAGAAATCAAGGAGACAAGCAGAAAATGTCATTAACAACCCCTCCTATGACCAACAGGAAGTCGGCCATATTGGATAAAAAAACTCGCCGCTGTTTTGACTGCGTGTACGCCAAAGTCTTCAAGTGTCTTGGTTTTGGTCCAAACGAGCTCAGATTTGACACGTCACATCTACAGTTGTGGGTCCACAAACACATCATTTTTCTCAGCGCAGTTTTTCACGGTTTGTCCGTAGCACGCCGGCGAATAACACCTTCGTTTCCTGTTTCTTTGATGACCTCTCACGGCCACAGGCTTTGGCCTACAGAGCTCAAACTCACATAACTATTGTGTGATCCCGGCCTGAATGTGATGAAATATGAAATATAATAAAAGTGAACTCTGTAGCGCCACCTAGTGTATACGTGAAACGTCAACATTATCGGATTTGGACCAAATTTGGGTATTCAATTCTCTGTATCAAAGCAAGCAAAAAAAATATTATGGATATGGGGTGTTTCCCACGGTTGGCCAGCAGGGGCGCAAAGACTCCCTCAATAAATAGTTCCAAAATTACTACACGCACAGAGTTCGTCTGATTGTGCTGAAATTTGAATCATTAATGCCTGATCATGACCTGAATATAATAAACTATAAAGTATATGAAAAGTGAACTCTATAGCGCCCCCTACCCCAGACATGAAACGTCAACGTGATCAGATTTGTACCAGATTTGGGGAATACATTCTATGCATGTCTACGACCAAAAAAATACATTATGGATATGGGGTATTTTCCATGGTTGGCCACAAAGGGGCAAATACTCCCCCCCCAAAATATGTTTAAAGGTGCACTATGAAACTTTTCTGGTGGAGGGTCTGTTTTTATGCAGTCTTAGCCTGACAGTGCTCTTGATTATAAAAGTCATGTGACCTGTGGCCTAGTTTCTATAATTTGGCTCTAGATCGTTCCCATTTTCAAATATTAAAGGTGCCCTATGTAATTTTTCTGATGGACGAGCTGTCGGGAGGAGAGTGTCGTGTCAGGGCGGTCACGAGTCCTCAGCGGTTGCCTGGCATGGGCGTGCGCACCGGGGCGAGGGCCATCATTGCCGCAAGCGGCTTTAAGTTGACATTCTTCTTCGTTCTGTATACACAAACAAATGCACATTTGACCCACTAAACATCAACGAAAAGTCCCACAACTGGGTATAGGATTGATCGGCCCAGAACTATCTTCGATAATATGACCTTTAACATAATGTCCAACCTAAACCCGCTCAACAGCGTCTCCTAGAATTCGACCCCTATGGGAATGGGGACCAGCAAACTTTAGCGTACGCTGATGAAATTTAGAACAGTGACAGTCGACTATGACACAAGCCTAAAGTTGAATTGGAGCATTCCTCGATGACCAACAGGAAGTCGGCCATATTGGACCAAAACTCCGTTCTCCGTTTGGACTGCGTGTTTCCAGAACTCATCTAGTCTCTGGTTTTTGGTCCAAATGAGCTCAGATTTGACATGTCACATCTACAGACGTGGGTCCACATACGCATTATTTTTTTTGGGATCCTCCTCACGGTTTGTCCGTAGCACGCCAGCGAATAACACTTTCATTTCCTGTTTCTTTGATGCCCTCTCACGGCCACAGGCTTTGGCCTACAGAGCTCAAACTCACATCACTATTGTGTGATCCCGGCCTGAATGTGATGAAATTAGAACCTTTCCTGAACGTCTTTAGAACGATCTGGAAGAAGTGGAAGAGCACAGAGACCAGGTTACACATTTGTAGTATAAAGCTGCAGAAATGTACGGAAAACTCTACGTCTGCACTTTCAGAGGGAAGAAGGAAGTTTGTCTTTTACAGTTAGAAAGTTCTGCGCGGTTATAGAAACATATTCCATGTTTTCTATAACTTTAAATAACTTCATAACTTTAAACGTCCTTTTCCCCTCTGAAAGTGCAGACATAGAGGTTTCCGTACATTTCTGCGGCTTTATCCTACGTCACACTCACGCTGTGTGATGACGGGAGCAAAACGAGTGTCCAATAGGAACTTTGTTTTCCCCAAACTCATGCGCTCCGTCCATTTTGATCGAGCCAAACTTTGCCAAAGAGTGAAGTGAGTCAAGATGGTCGACTCCTCTGACTGTGTGTGTTTATAACGAGGGAAAAAGTCGCTCTAAGTGGAGTTAATTCTCACACACATGGAAAATGACACATCTTGGTGTGTGTAATTGTTAAAGAATAAATCACAAGCAGCAAAATATCCAACAGTTTTATGTAAATGCCAGTCTCCTACCTAATTGAGGATTAAATCACCTGAGCCAGTTCTCTTTTACGTGCACACGGGGGAGACGAGACATACGCTTGTCTAGGCTCGTCCACGCCAGACTCCCAAAGCCCGCATTTCTGGCACGACTTTTTATTGTGTCATTACAATACATCATGTGTTAGGTTTACAATAGACAGCATGGTCAAAGTATATCATGCGTTAGGTTTACGTTTCATCAGATAAGCACAGATATATGGTTGAGGAGTCCCCCTGGACCCTCAGCAACAGAGTTCAAAAGTTCAAACATCTGGTTTTAGCAGATCTAGTGCTGTCATGCCACACAGATTCATGCTCTGAGCCTGGTTTGTATCATTCCTTGAGACTACTTTTAGCTTGATGTACATTTTTAATAACTTCATCATTATAAGCATTTTATTCTAACAGTAATTGTGCATCCCTTTCTGTTCGTGCTTCTGGATGAATCTGCATGTTGATTTTCCTCATAGGTGTGGCTTTTGATAGTCATGCTCTAATTCATAACTATTATTATCCTTTATTTTGTCTTGTTCCTTGTTCCGTGTTATGAGTGTATCAAACCAGGAAAACACATTCCTTCTTTGTTAAAATGTGTTCACTGTCAACAGCAAAAAGATTATTGTGATTGTGAAGTCAGTTCTTGTTTCGATTTTAATATTCCCTATTATGACCCCATCATCGCTGCGAGCGGCTTTACTTGGCCCTCGCCAGTAACGAAGTTAATGGCGAGGGGTATTGTTCTTCCTCAGTTTCTTACGCTCTATTATTATTATTATTTTTCCTTGCAAACGATCACAATTTTGAGGGCCTAAACATCGACGATAAGTCTCACATGGGCTAATTAATGGCTGCAGACTCTGGTCAGTACAGTGTATTGGTTTTATTAGATCTGTCCTCAGCTTTTGACACAGTTGACCACAAAATACTGTTATGTCGACTGCAAAATGAGATAGGAATTTCTGGGACTGTTCTTTCATGGTTTTCTTCTTATCTGACCAACAGAACTTTTGCCATGTTTGTGAATAATATAATGTCTGAAGTCACTTCCCTGTTACACGGTGTCCCTCAGGGCTCAGTCCTAGGCCCAATTCTGTTCCTTTTGTACATCAGCCCTCTCGGTAAATTATAAGCACCTTCAAAAATGTGTCTTACCATTTGTATGCTGATGACATCCAGTTGTACTGCTCCTTCAATGATTCAGGGTTACACAAGTTAGCTGAGCTCTTAAATTGTGTCTCATCTATTCAGGACTGGCTTGCTCACAACTGTCTTCAATTAAATTTTAGGAAAACTGAAACTCTGATCATTGCTCCTGAACAGAAAGTTCCTTTGATCAAACAACACCTGGGTTCTCTGGGCTCCTCTTCCCAGCCGAGCCTTAGAAACCTTGGTGTTCTATTTGACCAGTCAATGTCCTTGGACAGACATTCAAGACTTTTGGTTAAAAACTGCTTCTACCATCTGAGATCTATCTCTAAACTGAGTGCAATATTATCTAAATCTGATCTGGAATTGATTATCCATGCTTTTATTTCTTCTCGTTTAGATTATTGTAATTCTCTTTTTACTTGTTTTAACAAATCTGCAGTCACTCGTCTCCAGTTAGTCCAGAATGCTGCAGCGAGGCTTTTAACAGGAACCAACAGAAGAGCTCACATCACTCCGGTTTTATCTGCTTTACATTGGCCACCTGTCAAATTCAGAATTGATTTTAAAATTTTAGTCTTGACTTTTAGAGCTCTTAATGGACAGGCCCCTGAATACATTTCAGAAATGTTGTTCCCTCACACCTCTGGCCGCTCCCTCCGGTCTTCAGGCCAAAACCTCCTGAAGGTCCCAAAGACCCGATTTAAACCTCGAGGAGACCTGTCCTTTCAGGCAGTCGCCCCTAGACTGTGGAGGCTCTGCCTCTGTCTCTGTGTGGCTGAATCTGTTGATTCTTTTAAAAAGCAGCTGAAGACACTGTTATTCAAACAAGCTTTTAGTTAATTCACTGCTCTTTGTCTTATTTACCTGTTTTAACATTTATTATTGTTGTTTTGCACTTCATCTATTTTTACTGCACTCTGTAAAGCACTTTGTGATTTTATCTGTGAAAGGTGCTATAGAAATAAAGTTTACTTACTTACTTACATGAGGGTATCAGATCAATGGTCCGACGAAAAATGTTATAAAATGGGCATCGCGACAATGCCCAAAGTTCCCCCACTCGACAGCGCCCCCTAGAAAAGGCAAAAATTGAAAGTCTATGTGGAGCTGAAAAGCATATTTGGTGTCGGCCGACAAAATTCAGGACAATGATAGAAAACAAGAAGACAAACACAAAATGTCATTGTCACACCGCCCTATGAACAACAGGAAGTCGGCCATATTTGATCAAAAAATTTGCCGCTGTTTTGACTGCGTCTTTGCAAAACTCTTTGAAATATGAAATCTGATAAAACTGAACTCTATAGCGCCACCCACCATATATGTGAAACGTCAACATTATTGTACCAAATTTGGGGATTAAATTCTGTGCATGACTACAAGCAAAAAAAAAATATTATGGTCATGGTGCATTTTTTACTGTTGGCCACCAGGGGCGCAAAGACTCCCCCAATAAATAGTTCCAAAATTACTACACACACAGACTTTGTCTGATTGTGCTGAAATCTGAATCACTAAAGCCTGAACATGGACTGAATATAATAAACTATAAAGTATATGAAAAGTTACACTATAGCGCCACCTAGCCTGTATGCAAAATGTCAACATTATCAGATTTTTACCAAATTTGGGGATTAAATTCTATCCCTGACTATGAGCAAAAAAATATATTATGGATATGGGGTATTTTTCATGGTTGGCCAGTAGGGGCACAAAGACTACTTCAAAAATATTTTAAAACGTATTACATTGACATACATATATAGTTTAATCGTGCTGAAATTTCTATCACTTATACACTCATAATCAGTGCTACAGCGCCACCTAGAGGAATGCAGAAAGTTTACTATGAGGAGAAAACATCAGACTTTTAAGTTAATTCATGAAAGCTGTGTTCCTGCGCAGCTGTCGGGAGGAGTGGGTGGTGTTGGGGTGTCAGGGTCACGCCTCCTAGAATTCGACCCCTATGGGAATGGGGACAGACAAACTTTAGCGTACGCTGATGAAATTTAGAACAGTGACAGTCGACTATGACAAAAGCCTAAAGTTGAATTGGTGCATTCCCCGATGACCAACAGGAAGTCGGCCATTTTGGATCAAAAATCCCTTCTCCGTTTGGACTGCGTGTTTGCAAAACTCATCTAGTCCCTGTTTTTTGGTCCAAATAAGCTCAGATTTCCCATGTCACATCTACAGACGTGAGTCCATACACGCAGTTTTATTTTTTTTTGAGATCCTCCTCACGGTTTGTCCATTGCAGGTCGGCGTTTAACGCCTTCGTTTCCTGTTTCTTTGATGACCTCTCACGGCCACAGGCTTTGGCCTACAGAGCTCAAACTCACATCACTATTGTGTGATCCCGGCCTGAATGTGATGAAATATGAAATATAATAAAAGTGAACTCTATAGCGCCACCTAGTGTATACGTGAAATGTAAACATGATCAGATTTATACCAAATTTGGGGATTCAATTCTATGTATGATTACAAGCACCTGCAGAGGGGTTCATAGGGGGTCAGGTGCTATGAGTATTGGGCAGCACGCTGCCCCCGCGACCCAGCCGGATTAAGCGGGAGAAGATGGATGGATGGATGGATGGATTACAAGCAAAACAATATATTAGGCCCCTGGGTTATTTTTGACAGTTGGCCAACAGGAGCGCAATGACTCCTAAGAAACATTTAAAGGTGCATTAAGTAACTTTTCTAATAGACGAGCTGTCGGGAAGAGAGAGTGTCGTGCCAGGGCTGTCACGAGTCCACGGCGGTCAGGTGCACACAGGTTATCATGTCTTTTGATAGTCATGCCCTAATTCATAACTATTACTATCTTTTTTGTTTTGTTCCTTGTTCCTTGTTCCGTGTTATGAGTGAATCAAACCAGCAAAACACATTCCTTCTTTGTTAAAATGTGTTCACTGTCAACAGCAGAAAGATTATTGTGATTGTGAAGTCAGTTCTTGTATTGATTTTAATATTCCCTATTATGACCCCATAGAAAAGGAGGGTAAAAGACAAACAAACCGTGGCAGGTGAGGAACCCATGACATAAATATGTGCCTCACTTTTCACGGAGCTCCATGTGTGGAGCTCTGTGTTTCCCTGCAGCATCTTCCACCTGCAGTGATGTGCTGGACTGTCTCAGGGATGTTAACTGTAACAGTTTGACTGAATCAAAGTCACCCGGTCATAATGTTTTGACCGTGGGTTTTCTGGTGGACGAGCTGTCGGGAGGAGAAAGTGTCGTGTCTCGGCGGTCGAGTGGGAGGGGCGTGTGCGCCGGGGCGAGGGCCGTCATTGCCACGAGTGGCTTTAATTAGTTATTGGCCCTCGCCAGTAACTTCGTTAGTAACTTCGTTACTGGCGAGGGGTATTGTTCTTACTCGGTTTCTTTTTATTATTATTCTTCCGCCAAAATGATCGCATTTTTGACCCCCTGAACATCGACGAAAAGTCTCACATGGGGGTATCAGATCGACCGGCCCGGCGAAAAATTTGATAAAACGGAGATCGCAACAATGACCAAAGTGCCCCTACTCAACGGCGCCCCCTAGAATTGGACCCCTATGGGAGGGGCAGAAGCAAAGTTTGTAGCAGGGAAACGAAATTCGGGACAGTGATAGAGAACCATGAGACAAGCCAAAAGATGAATTGGAGCACATCTCTATGACCAACAGGAAGTCGGCCATATTGGATCAAAAATTCACCGCTGTTTTGACTGCGTGTACGCCAAAGTCTTCAAGTGTCTTGGTTTTGGTCCAAACGAGCTCAGATTTGACACGTCACATCTACAGATGTGGCTCCACAAACGCCATCATTTTTCTCAGCGCACTTTTTCACGGTTTGTCCGTAGCACGCCGGCGAATAACGCCTTCGTTTCCTGTTTCTTTGATGCCCTCTCACGGCCACAGGCTTTGGCCTACAGAGCTCAAACTCACATCACTATTGTGTGATCTCGGCCTGAATGTGATGAAATATGAAATATAATAAAAGTGAACTCTGTAGCGCCACCTAGTGTATACGTGAAACGTCAACATTATCGGATGTGGACCAAATTTGGGGATTAAATTCTATGCATGATTTCAAGCAAAATCTTATATTATGTAAACGGTGCAATTTTCATTGTTCGCCACCAGGGGCGCAAAGACTCAATAAAAAAATAGTAAAAAAATGCCTACACACACAGGCTTTGTCTGATCGTGCTGAAATTTGAATCACTAATACCTGATTAGGGCTTGATTATAATAAACTATAAAGCATATGAAAAGTTACTCTATAGCGCCACCTAGCCTATACAAGAAACGTCAACATTATCGGATTTGTACCAAATTTGGGTATTCAATTCTCTGTATCAAAGCAAGCAAAAAAATATATTATGGATATGGGGTGTTTCCCACGGTTGGCCAGCAGGGGCGCAAAGACTCCCCCAATAAATAGTTCAAAAATTACTACACGCACAGACTTTCTCTGATTGTGCTGAAATCTGAATCACTAAAGCTTGAACATGGCCTGAATATAATACACTATAAAGTATATGAAAAGTGAACTCTATAGCGCCCCCTATCTAGACATGAAACATCAACATTATCGGATTTGTACCAAATATGGGTATTAAATTCTATGCGTGTCTACGACCAAAAAAATACATTATGGATAAGGGGTATTTTCCATGGTTGGCCACAAAGGGCGCAAATACTGCCCCCAAAATATGTTTAAAGGTGCACTGTGAAACTTTTCTGTTGGAAGGTCTGTTTTTATGCACATTCTTAGTCTGACAGTGCTCTTGATTATAAAAGTCATGTGACCTGTGTCCTAGTTTCTATAATTTGGCTCTAGATCGTTCCCATTTTCAAATATTAAAGGTGCCCTATGTAATTTTTCTGGTGGACGAGCTGTCGGGAGGAGAGAGTCGTGCCAGGGCGGTCACAAGACCTCAGCGGTTGCCTGGGAGGGGCGTGCGCGCCGGGGCGAGGGCCATCATTGCCGCCAGCGGCTTTAATTGGCCCTCGCCTAACGAAGTGGCGAGGGCTATTGTTCTTCGTTGGTTTCTTTTTATTATTATTATTATTATTATTATTATTCTTCCGCCAAAATGATCGCATTTTTGACCCCCTGAACATCGACGAAAAGTCTCACATGGGGGTATCAGATCGACCGGCCCGGCGAAAAATTTGATAAAACGGGCATCGCGACAATGCCCAAAGTGCCCCTACTCGACAGCGCCCCCTGGAAAAGTCAAAAATTGAAAGCCTATGGGGAGCTGAAAAGCATATTTTGGCGTAGGCCGACAAAATTCGGGACAGTGATAGAAAACAAGGAGACAAGCAGAAAATGTCATTGTCACGCCGCCCTGTGACCAACAGGAAGTCGGCCATATTGGATCAAAATTCACCGCCGTTTTGACTGCGTGTACGCCAAAGTCTTCAAGTGTCTTGGTTTTGGTCCAAACGAGCTCAGATTTGACACGTCACATCTACAGATGTGGCTCCACAAACGCCATCATTTTTCTCAGCGCACTTTTTCACGGTTTGTCCGTAGCACGCCGGCGAAGAACACCTTCGTTTCCTGTTTCTTTGATGCCCTCTCACGGCCACAGGCTTTGGCCTACAGAGTTCAAAGTCACATCACTATTGTGTGATCCCGGCCTGAATGTGATGAAATATGAAATATAATAAAAGTGAACTCTGTAGCGCCACCTAGTGTATACGTGAAACGTCAACATTATCGGATTTGGACCAAATTTGGGGATTAAATTCTATGCATGATTTCAAGCAAAATCTTATATTACGGACATGGTGCAATTTTCATTGTTCGTTACCAGGGGCGCAAAGACTCAATAAAAAAATAGTTAAAAATGCTTGCACACACAGGCTTTGTCTGATCGTGCTGAAATTTGAATCACTAATGCCTGAGTAGGGCTTGATTATAATAAACTATAAAGCATATGAAAAGTTACTCTATAGCGCCACCTAGCCTATACAAGAAACGTCAACATTATCGGATTTGTACCAAATTTGGGTATTCAATTCTCTGTATCAAAGCAAGCAAAAAATATATTATGGATATGGGGTGTTTCCCACGGTTGGCCAGGAGGGCGCAAAGACTCCCCAAGAAATAGTTCAAAAAATTACTACACGCACAGACTTTCTCTGATTGTGCTGAAATCTGAATCACTAAAGCTTGAACATGGACTGAATATAATAAACTATAAAGTATATGAAAAGTGAACTCTATAGCGCCCCCTGTCCAGACATGAAACATCAACATTATCGGATTTGTACCAAATATGGGTATTAAATTCTATGCGTGTCTACGACCAAAAAAATACATTATGGATATGGGGTATTTTCCATGGTTGGCCACAAAGGCGCAAATACTCCCCCAAAATATGTTTAAAGGTGCACTATGTAACTTTTCTGTTGGAGGGTCTGTTTTTATGCACAGTCTTAGTCTGACAGTGCTCTTGATTATAAAAGTCATGTGACCTGTGGCCTAGTTTCTATAATTTGGCTCTAGATCATTCCCATTTTCAAATATTAAAGGTGCCCTATGTAATTTTTTCTGGGGACGAGCTGTCGGGAGGAGAGAGTCGTGCCAGGGCGGTCACGAGACCTCAGCGGTTGCCTGGGAGGGGCGTGTGCGCCGGGGCGAGGGCCGTCATTGCCACGAGTGGCTTTAATTAGTTATTGGTATTGTTCTTACTCGGTTTCTTTTTATTATTATTCTTCCGCCAAAATGATCGCATTTTTGACCCCCTGAACATCGACGAAAAGTCTCACATGGGGGTATCAGATCGACCGGCCCGGTGAAAAATTTGATAAAACGGGCATCGCGACAATGCCCAAAGTGCCCCCACTCGACAGCGCCACCTAGAAAAGACAAAAATTGAAAGTCTATGGGGAGCTGAAAAGCATATTTTGGTGTAGGCCGACAAAATTCGGGACAGTGATAGAAATCAAGGAGACAAGCAGAAAATGTCATTAACAACCCCTCCTATGACCAACAGGAAGTCGGCCATATTGGATAAAAAAACTCGCCGCTGTTTTGACTGCGTGTACGCCAAAGTCTTCAAGTGTCTTGGTTTTGGTCCAAACGAGCTCAGATTTGACACGTCACATCTACAGATGTGGCTCCACAAACGCCATCATTTTTCTCAGCGCAGTTTTTCACGGTTTGTCCGTAGCACGCCGGCGAAGAACACCTTCCTGTTTCTTTGATGCCCTCTCACGGCCACAGGCTTTGGCCTACAGAGCTCAAACTCACATCACTATTGTGTGATCCCGGCCTGAATGTGATGAAATATGAAATATAATAAAAGTGAACTCTGTAGCGCCACCTAGTGTATACGTGAAACGTCAACATTATCGGATTTAGACCAAATTTGGGGATTAAATTCTATGCATGATTTGACGCAAAAGCTTATATTATGGACATTGTGCAATTTTCATCGTTCACCAGCAGGGGCGCAAAGACTCCCTAAAAAAAAGTTAAAAAATGCCTACACACACAGGCTTTGTCTGATCGTGCTGAAATTTGAATCACTAATGCCTGATTAGGACTTGATTATAATAAACTATAAAGCATATGAAAAGTTACTCTATAGCGCCACCTAGCCTATACAAGAAACGTCAACATTATCGGATTTGTACCAAATTTGGGTATTCAATTCTCTGTATCAAAGCAAACAAATAAATATATTATGGATATGGGGTGTTTCCCACGGTTGGCCAGGAGGGGCGCAAAGACTCCCCCAATAAATAGTTCAAAAATTACTACACGCACAGACTTTGTCTGATTGTGCTGAAATCTGAATCACTAAAGCTTGAACATGGACTGAATATAATAAACTATAAAGTATATGAAAAGTGAACTCTATAGCGCCCCCTATCCAGACATGAAACATCAACGTGATCAGATTTGTACAAGATTTGGGGAACACATTCTATGCATGTCTACGACCAAAAAAATACCTTATCAATATGGAGTATTTTCCACCGTTGGCCAGCAGGGGCGCAAAGACTACCTCAAAAAATATTTTAAAATGTATTACATGGACAAGCTTAGTTTAAACGTGCTGAAATTTCTATCACTTATACACTGCACGGCCCTGACTGCATTGATATGTCAAACACAATAATCGGTGCTACAGCGCCACCTACAGGAATGCACAAAATTTACTATGAGGAGAAAAAACATTACTTTTACATTAATTTGTGAAAGCTGTATTACTGCACAGCTCTCGGGAGGAGAGAGTGGTCTTGTTGAGTCCTCGGCGTTCACCTTGGAGGGTGTGCGCGCCGGGGCGAGGGCCATCATTGCCGCGAGCAGCTTTAATTTACCTTTATTTTTACATAATCCTGAAAAATTTAGAAATTATTAAAAAATAAGGGGAAAAAATACATCAAATGAGTCCAAACTTTTGATTGGTGATGTCAAAATATGTGTGCACTGGGAGTGTTTCGAACAAAATGTGTATTTTGTTTTTTAAACTGCCAGAAAATCATCAAAGATCAATATTTTTCAAAAAAATGTTTTTGTTTTTTTTTCCTGAAGGGGTTCTCTTTCCACTGACATGAATCTTTACATTACCATAAATAATAGGGTTAGGATTAGCTCTAACCCTAACCCTTTAGATGCCAGTTTTTGCCCACTACCACATATAGCAAATTCAAATTATACTCAGTAATTCAAAAATACCTATTTTTAAAAAAAATTCTGGCTATTATCAGTGTGTCTAGCCTACCAGTGTGGAGAATTAGAGAAAAGACTGACTTTGGTGCATTTTTGTTTTTTGCATAAAACCGGTTTGTTGCGTTGTGCTCATAGACTGTATAAAAAAGCGGAGTGTGACATCACCACAGTGTTCAGCTCAGATGAGGCTTGTGATCATAGACCGTATATATTCTTTTATACAGTCTATACTCGTGATGCTCATAGTTACAGGAGTGAATCTGGA
>CM060669.1:38037395-38042395 GCA_030686955.1 Odontamblyopus rebecca
TCAGGTGGGATCAGTGACCGCTGTTTTAATGAGTCTGCGTTTTTGTCGTTCCAAAAATTCTTTTAGGTCACTTGAAACCACTTTGTCTGAGACCAGGACTAAATCAGGGCTAAACCAGGACTAAATAAGGGCTAAACAAGGACTAAATCAGGACTAAACCAGGACTAAATCAGGACTAAACCAGGACTAAATCAGGACTAAATCAGGACTAAATCAGGACTAAACCAGGACTACATCAGGACTAAATCAGGACTAAATCAGGACTAAACCAGGACTAAACCAGGACTAAACCAGGACTACACCAGAACTAAATCAGGACTAAATCAGGACTAAACCAGGACTAAACCGGGACTAAACCAGGACTGAACCGGGACTAAACCAGGATTAAACCGGGATTAAACCAGGACTAAACCAGGATTAAACCAGGATTAAACAAGGACTAAACCAAGACTAAAACAGGACTAAACCAGGACAAAATCAGGACTACACCAGGACTAAATCAGGACTAAATCAGGACTAAATCAGGACTAAATCAGGACTACATCAGGACTAAATCAGGACTAAACCAGGACTAAATCAGGACTAAATCAGGACTAAATCAGGACTAAATCAGGACTAAATCAGGACTAAATCAGTACTACATCAGGACTAAACCAGGACTAAATCAGGACTAAACCAGGACTAAATCAGAACTAAATCAGGACTAAACCAGGACTAAATCAGGACTAAATCAGGACTACACCAGGACTAAATCAGGACTAAATCAGGACTAAATCAGGACTAAATCAGGACTACACCAGGACTAAATCAGGACTAAATCAGGACTAAACCAGGACTAAATCAGGACTAAATCAGGACTACACCAGGACTAAATCAGGACTACACCAGGACTAAATCAGGACTGAATCAGGGCTAAACCAGGACCAAACCAGGACTAAATCAGGACTAAATCAGGACTAAATCAGGACTAAATCAGGACTAAATCAGGACTACACCAGGACTACACCAGGACTGAATCAGGGCTAAACCAGGACTAAACCAGGACTAAATCAGGACTAAATCAGGATTACACCAGGAATAAATCAGGACTAAATCAGGACTAAATCAGGACTAAACCAGGACTAAATCAGTACTAAATCAGGACTAAATCAGGACTAAACCAGGACTAAACCAGGACTAAATCAGGACTAAATCAGGACTAAATCAGGACTAAATCAGGACTAAACCAGGACTGAACCGGGACTAAACCAGGATTAAACCGGGATTAAACCAGGACTAAACCAGGATTAAACCAGGACTAAACCAGGACTAAACCAGGATTAAACCAGGATTAAATAAGGACTAAACCAAGACTAAAACAGGACTAAAACAGGACTAAACCAGGACTAAACCAGGACTAAATCAGGACTAAATCAGGACTAAATCAGGACTAAACCAGGACTAAATCAGGACTAAAACAGGACTAAACCAGGACTAAACCAGGACTAAACCAGGACTAAATCAGGACTACACCAGGACTAAATCAGGACTAAATCAGGACTAAACCAGGACTAAATCAGGACTAAATCAGGGCTAAACCAGGACTAAATCAGGACTAAACCAGGACTAAACCAAGACTAAATCAGGACTAAATCAGGACTAAATCAGGACTAAACCAGGACTAAATCAGGACTAAATCAGGACTAAACCAGGACTAAATCAGGACTAAATCAGGACTAAATCAGGACTAAATCAGGACTAAACCAGGACTACATCAGGACTAAATCAGGACTACACCAGAACTAAATCAGGACTAAATCAGGACTAAACCAGGACTAAACCAGGACTAAACCAGGACTGAACCGGGACTAAACCAGGATTAAACCGGGATTAAACCAGGACTAAATCAGGACTAAATCAGGACTAAATCAGGACTAAATCAGGACTAAACCAGGACTAAATCAGGACTACACCAGGACTAAATCAGGACTAAATCAGGACTACACCAGGACTAAACCAGGATTAAACCAGGACTAAACCAGGATTAAACCAGGACTAAACCAGGACTAAATCAGGACTACACCAGGACTAAACCAGGACTAAGTCAGGACTACACCAGGACTAAATCAGACTAAACCAGGACTAAACCAGGATTAAACCAGGACTAAACCAGGACTGAACCAGGACTAAACCAGGACTAAACCGGGATTAAACCAGGACTAAACCAGGATTAAACCAGGACTAAACCAGGACTAAACCAGGACTGAACCAGGACTAAACCAGGATTAAACCGGGATTAAACAGGACTAAATCAGGACTACACCAGGACTAAACCAGGACTAAACCAGGATTAAACCAGGACTAAATCAGGACTACACCAGGATTAAACCAGGACTAAACCAGGATTAAACCAGGACTAAACCAGGACTAAACCAGGACTGAACCAGGACTAAACCAGGATTAAACCGGGATTAAACAGGACTAAATTAGGACTACACCAGGACTAAACCAGGACTAAACCAGGGTTAAACCAGGACTAAATCAGGACTACACCAGGACTAAATCAGGACTAAACTAGGACTAAATCAGGACTACACCAGGACTAAACCAGGATTAAACCAGGACTAAACTAGGACTACACCAGGACTAAATCAGGACTAAACCAGGACTAAATCAGGACTAAACCAAGACTAAATCAGGACTAAAACAGCACTAAACCAGGACTAAACCAGGACTAAATCAGGACTACACCAGGACTAAACCAGGACTAAACCAGGACTAAACCAGGACTAAACCAGGACTAAATCAGGACTAAACCAGGACTAAATCAGGACTAAAACAGGATTAAACCAGGACTAAACCAGGACTAAACTAGGACTAAACCAGGATTAAACCAGGACTAAACCAGGACTAAATCAGGACTACACCAGGACTAAATCAGGACTAAATCAGGAATAAATCAGGACTAAACCAGGACTAAATCAGGACTAAACCAGGATTAAACCGGGATTAAACCAGGACTAAACCAGGATTAAACCAGGACTAAACCAGGACTAAACCAGGACTGAACCAGGACTAAACCAGGATTAAACCGGGATTAAACCAGGACTAAATCAGGACTACACCAGGACTAAACCAGGACTAAACCAGGACTAAACCAGGACTAAATCAGGACTACACCAGGACTAAACCAGGACTAAACCAGGACTAAACCAGGACTAAATCAGGACTACACCAGGACTAAACCAGAACTAAACCAGGACTAAATCAGGAATAAATCAGGACTAAACCAGGACTAAATCAGGACTAAACCAGGATTAAACCGGGATTAAACCAGGACTAAACCAGGATTAAACCAGGACTAAACCAGGACTAAACCAGGACTGAACCAGGACTAAACCAGGATTAAACCGGGATTAAACCAGGACTAAATCAGGACTACACCAGGACTAAACCAGGACTAAACCAGGACTAATCCAGGACTAAATCAGGACTACACCAGGACTAAATCAGGACTAAACCAGGACTAAATCAGGACTACACCAGGACTAAACCAGGATTAAACCAGGATTAAACCAGGACTAAACCAGGACTAAATCAGGACTACACCAGGACTAAATCAGGACTAAATCAGGAATAAATCAGGACTAAACCAGGACTAAATCAGGACAAAACCAGTTTAGTCCTGGTTTAGTCCTGGTTTAGTCCTGGTTTAGTTCTGCTCTGTTTACTAGAGGTATGTGTATCCTGGATCTGGGACAGTGAAATCCAGGAGGGGACTTCCTGCTCCAGATCTGAGTCCAGGTCTGAATCCCTGTGGCAGAGTGGTTATCCTGTGCTCCCTGTCACCAGGGGGTTGGGGGTTAGACTCCCTGTTACTGTAGCAGAGTGGTTGTCCTGTGCTCCCTGTCACCAGAGGGTTGGAGGTTAGACTCCCTGTTACTGTGGCAGAGTGGTTATCCTGTGCTCCCTGTCACCAGGGGGTTGGGGGTTAGACTCCCTGTTACTGTGGCAGAGTGGTTGTCCTGTGCTCCCTGTCACCAGGGGGTTGGGGGTTAGACTCCCTGTTACTGTGGCAGAGTGGTTGTCCTGTGCTCCCTGTCACCAGGGGGTTGGGGGTTAGACTCCCTGTTACTGTGGCAGAGTGGTTATCCTGTGCTCCCTGTCACCAGGGGGTTGGGGGTTAGACTCCCTGTTACTGTGGCAGAGTGGTTGTCCTGTGCTCCCTGTCACCAGGGGGTTGGGGGTTAGACTCCTGGGGGGAGCTTCTTCAGTCGCCTCTTTCTTTACCTCCTTCTCATTTGTTCCTTTCACTGTACATTAGAATCCATTAGAAACCTGAGCCCTGCGTGCACGCTCACACGTGCACACACCCAAACACACGTGCACACTCACACACGTGCACGCTCACAGGTGACATTTGGGTTTAGTATAAAAGCTTCAGCACGGCTCAGTGCGGCTCAGTCCCCTCCACTTCAGCACTGAGTCTGCGTCTCTCTTCACCCGTTCATCGCCTGAGACTCGCCTCAGACCTGAGACTCGCCTCAGACCTGAGACTCGCCTGAGACTCGCCTGAGACTCGCCTGAGACTCGCCTGAGACTCGCCTGAGACTCGCCTCAGACTCGCCTGAGACTCGCCTCAGACTCGCCTGAGACTCGCCTGAGACTCGCCTGAGACTCGCCTGAGACTCGCCTGAGATTTGCCTGAGACTCGCCTGAGACTTGCCTCAGACCTGAGACTCGCCCAAGACTCGCCGGAGACCCGCCTGAGACTCGCCTGAGACTCGCCTCAGACCTGAGACTCGCCCAAGACTCGCCTGAGACTCGCCTCAGACTCGCCTGAGACTCGCCTGAGATTCGCCTGAGACTCACCTGAGACTCGCCTGAGACCTGCCTGAGACTCGCCTGAGACTCGCCTGAGATTCGCCTGAGACTCGCCTCAGACCTGAGACTCGCCCAAGACTCGCCTGAGACTCGCCTGAGACTCGCCTGAGACCTGAGACTCGCCCAAGACTCGCCGG
>CM060669.1:38049895-38164928 GCA_030686955.1 Odontamblyopus rebecca
CCCCACGTGCTGCTCCTCAGAGGACGGGGCCCCACGTGCTGCTCCTCAGAAAACGGGGCCCCACGTGCTGCTCCTCAGAGGATGGGTCCCCACGTGCTGCTCCTCAGAGGACGAGTCCCCGGGCCCCACGCGCCGCTCCTCAGAGGATGGGTCCCCGGGCCCCACGTGCTGCTCCTCAGAGGACGGGGCCCCACGTGCTGCTCCTCAGAGGACGGGTCCCCGGGCCCCACGCGCCGCTCCTCAGAGGACGGGTCCCCACGTGCTGCTCCTCAGAGGACGGGGCCCCACGTGCTGCTCCTCAGAGGACGGGTCCCCGGGCTCCACGAGCTGCTCCTCAGAGGACGGGTCCCCAGGCCCCACGTGCTGCTCCTCAGAGGACGGGTCCCCACGTGCTGCTCCTCAGAGGACGGGGCCCCACGTGCTGCTCCTCAGAGAACGGGGCCCCACGCGCCGCTCCTCAGAGGACGAGTCCCCGGGCCCCACGTGCTGCTCCTCAGAGGACGGGGCCCCACGTGCTGCTCCTCAGAGGACGGGTCCCCGGGCCCCACGTGCTGCTCCTCAGAGGACGGGTCCCCGGGCCCCACGCGCCGCTCCTCAGAGGACGGGTCCCCACGTGCTGCTCCTCAGAGGACGGGGCCCCACGTGCTGCTCCTCAGAGGACGGGTCCCCACGTGCTGCTCCTCAGAGGACGGGTCCCCACGTGCTGCTCCTCAGAGGACGGGTCCCCACGTGCTGCTCCTCAGAGGACGGGTCCCCACGTGCTGCTCCTCAGAGGACGGGTCCCCGGGCCCCACGCGCCGCTCCTCAGAGGACGGGTCCCCACGTGCTGCTCCTCAGAGGACGGGGCCCCACGTGCTGCTCCTCAGAGGACGGTCCCCAGGCCCCACATGCTGCTCCTCAGAGGACGGGTCCCCACGTGCTGCTCCTCAGAGGACGAGGCCCCACGTGCTGCTCCTCAGAGAACGGGGCCCCACGCGCCGCTCCTCAGAGGACGAGTCCCCAGGCCCCACGTGCTGCTCCTCAGAGGACGGGTCCCCGGGCCCCACGTGCTGCTCCTCAGAGGACGGGTCCCCGGGCCCCACGTGCTGCTCCTCAGAGGACGGGTCCCCGGGCCCCACGTGCTGCTCCTCAGAGGACGGGTCCCCGGGCCCCACGCGCCGCTCCTCAGAGGACGGGTCCCCACGTGCTGCTCCTCAGAGGACGGGGCCCCACGTGCTGCTCCTCAGAGGACGGGTCCCCGGGCCCCACGTGCTGCTCCTCAGAGGACGGGTCCCCGGGCCCCACGCGCCGCTCCTCAGAGGACGGGTCCCCACGTGCTGCTCCTCAGAGGACGGGGCCCCACGTGCTGCTCCTCAGAGGACGGGTCCCCGGGCCCCACGCGCCACTCCTCAGAGGACGGGGCCCCACGTGCCGCTCCTCAGAGGACGGGTCAGATGCAGAGGACAGTTTCCCTACAGGGAGAATAAAACAGTACAAAACAAACAAACAAACAAACAAAATGCTAACCAAAAGTTCAGGGGTCGGAGGTCAGGGGTCAGGGGTCCTCTCCATTTGACCCGTACTTCAGTTTCTGTGGGTGAATGCACAGAGAGCACCGGGACTAAAACAGGACTCTCTTTGAGAACTGTGCTGCTTTTTAGGGTTTCATCATTTTAGTCACGCGAGTATAGTCCTAGTTCAGTCCTGGTTCAGTCCTGGTTCAGTCCTGGTTCAGTCCTGGTTCAGTCCTGGTTCAGTCCTGGTTCAGTCCTGTTCAGTCCTGTTCAGTCCTGGTTCAGTCCTGGTTCAGTCCTGGTTCAGTCCTGGTTCAGTCCTGGTTCAGTCCTGGTCCAGTCCTGGTTCAGTCCTGTTCAGTCCTGGTCCAGTCCTGGTTCAGTCCTGTTCAGTCCTGGTCCAGTCCTGGTTCAGTCCTGGTTCAGTCCTGTTCAGTCCTGTTCAGTCCTGTTCAGTCCTGGTTCAGTCCTGTTCAGTCCTGTTCAGTCCTGTTCAGTCCTGGTCCAGTCCTGGTTCAGTCCTGTTCAGTCCTGTTCAGTCTTGGTTCAGTCCTGTTCAGTCCTGGTTCAGTCCTGGTTCAGTCCTGGTTCAGTCCTGTTCAGTCCTGTTTAGCTGTGGTTTAGTTCTGGCTTTTACACTGTTTGTTTTTCTCTCAGATAAAGATCCGACATCTGACGAGGCTCCAACAGGTGAGATCCTGGTCCTGCCTGTGTCTGTGGTCCTGGTCCTGCCTGTGTCTGTGGTCCTGGCCGACCCTTTAGCCCTGCGCTCCAAATAGGAAGTGTTCATGGGTTTTACTGGGCTCCATGGACTCAGGTTCCAGTTCAAGTTGTGTGTAAAAAGCCGCTCTACATGATCCTAGAGTTTGGGCTTCAACATTTTGCCCCAAATCCAGATCTAAACATTAAGAACCGACCAATCAGATGCCTTCTTTCCCCAAGGCCCCTCCCACTAGTGTTAGCAGCAGGTTTGATTGACAGATGGTCTTAGTGTCACATGTTTTTGTTTTTTACAGAAAGTATGAACCCAGTGTCCCCCGACCAGCCAGGTGAATGCACACACCCACACCACATAATCATCATCATCATCATAATAATAATAATAATACTTTTTTGGGCAGTGTTATTTTGACCATTATAATTTTATGTCAGTTTATGTCAGTGTCGGTTTATGAAGTTGTGGCTATTTTAAATGTTTCATAAATGAAAATGCGGCAGAATTCGGTGTCTACATAGGATTACATTATGATATTTGTGACATGATCAATCCAATATGGCTGACTTCTTGTTGGTTGCCTAGCAACTGCGTATTATATTTTTTTTTGTTTGGACTGACGATACCTATCCACCACCCGAATTTGGTTTGTCTACAACAAAGTTCATTTTTCGGGTAAAGCCATAGGCGCGATGTGCAATTGCAAAGCACTCGGGTTCAATAATAACCTGTGGGGTCCAACGTCAATGATGAGCACAACCTCTGATTACTCACTTGTTCAATGCACATTTTTACAGTTTAACAGAGTGAACCATTACAATTATGCTGCTGTCGCGGCAATGGGCAGTGCCAGTCTGTACTACTGATGCCATGAGTGTCACTGATGAGTGGCACTGAGTGTTTGATAAGGGAGAGAGGCTTCGAGCTCTGTTTTCACGGGTGGACTTGACGATGTCAAGTGCGCTTTACATTTTGGGGTAAATAATTACAATTATGCTACTGTCACGGCCTTGGCGATGCCACCGTGCCATGTCAGCGACATCACACTGCTGAACAATCACAATAGACCGTGATGATGTGACCACATGGTGATATGACCATGTGATGATGACACGATGTGAACATGTGATCTTGTGCTGATGTGATCATGTGATAATGTGACCATGTGATCATGTGACCTTGTGATGATGTGACCATGTGATGTGATCATGTGATGTGACCAAGTGATAATATGATCAGAATCAGAATCAGAATTACTTTTATTCATCCCCGAGGAGAAATTTTGTTTGTTACAGATGCAACCGACCAAGAGCATGTAGTTCGAAACAAGTTACAAAAATAAGATAAATACAATAAGATAAAAGATAAAATATCTCTCTCTGGGAAATTATTTACATCAGTGACATATTTATGACTATATACATGTGTGAGCAGGAATAGGATAAAAAGGATTGAGTAGTTTGTGAGTTAAAGTGCAGCGTTCAACAGTTTGATGGCGACAGGACAGATTTCCTGTGTCTCTCAGTGGAGCAGCGGCAGCCGCAGCCTATGGCTGAAAGAGCTCCTCTGATTGGCCAGCACCTTGTGGAGGGGGTGGGAGGGAGAGTCCAGGATAGTCCAGATTTTGTCCAGCATTCTCCTGTCCAACACCACCGCCAGAGAGTCCAGCTCCTCCCCCACAACATGTCCAGCCTTCCTAATGATCTTCTCGAGTCTGTTAGTGTCCCTCAGGCGCAGACTGCTGCCCCAGCAGACTACAGCACATGATGGCACTGGCCTCCATAGACTCATAGAACATCCTGAGCATTGTCCTGCAGAAAGGACCTCAGCCTCCTCAGGAAATAGAGGCGGCTCTGGCCCTTCTTGTAAACCGCGTCCACGTTCCTGCTCCAGTCCAGTTTATTGTCCAAGTTCACCCCCAGGTACTTGTCCTCCTCCACCACGTCCACACTGACCCCCTGGATGGAGATGGGGGTCACAGCAGCTTTGGTCCTCCTAAGGTCCACCACCAGTTCCTTTGTCTTCATCACGTTGAGCTGGAGGTGGTTCTCCTCACTCCAAGTGACAAAGTTGTCCACTAGTCCTGTACTCCTCCTCGTCACCACAGCTGATGCATCCACCACTGCAGAGTCGCCAGAAAACTCAGATCATGTGATCATGTGATGATGTGACCATGTGATGTGATGATGTGACCTTGTGATGTGACCATGTGATGTGACCTTGTGATGATGTGACCATGTGATGTGATGATGTGATCATATGACCATGTGGTCATGTGATGATGTGACCATGTGATGATATGATCATATGACCATGTGATCATGTGATGATGTGACCATTTGATCATGTGATCATATGACCATGTGATCATGTGATGATGTGACCATGTGATGTGATGTGATCATATGACCATGTGGTCATGTGATGATGTGACCATGTGATGATGTGATCATATGACCATGTGATCATGTGATGATGTGACCATTTGATCATGTGATCATATGACCATGTGATCATGTGATGTGACCATGTGATGATGTGACCATGTGATGTGATGTGATCATATGACCATGTGGTCATGTGATGATGTGACCATGTGATGATGTGACCATGTGATGTGATGATGTGATCATATGACCATGTGGTCATGTGATGATGTGACCATGTGATGGAATGATGTGATCATATGACCATGTGATGATGTGACCATGTGATGATGTGACCATGTGATGTGATGATGTGATCATATGACCATGTGATGATGTGACCATGTGTTGATGTGACGTGATGAGGTGATCATATGACCATGTGGTCATGTGATGTGACCATGTGATGTGACCATGTGATGTGATGATGTGATCATGTGATGATGTGACCATGTGATGTGATCATATGACCATGTGATCATGTGATGATGTGACCATGTGATGTGATGATGTGATCATATGACCATGTGATGATGTGACCATGTGATGTGATGATGTGACCATGTGATGATGTGATGATGTGATGATGTGACCATGTGATGTGATGATGTGATCATATGACCATGTGATGATGTGATCATGTGATGATGTGACCATGTGATGTGATGATGTGATCATATGACCATGTGATGATGTGACCATGTGATGATGTGACCATGTGATGATGTGACCATGTGATGTGATGATGTGATCATATGACCATGTGATGATGTGACCATGTGTTGATGTGACGTGATGAGGTGATCATATGACCATGTGGTCATGTGATGTGACCATGTGATGTGATGATGTGATCATGTGATGATGTGACCATGTGATGTGATCATATGACCATGTGATCATGTGATGATGTGACCATGTGATGTGATGATGTGATCATATGACCATGTGATGATGTGACCATGTGATGTGATGATGTGACCATGTGATGATGTGATCATGTGATGTGATGATGTGATCATATGACCATGTGATGATGTGATCATGTGATGATGTGACCATGTGATGTGATGATGTGATCATATGACCATGTGATGATGTGATCATGTGATGATGTGACCATGTGATGTGATGATGAGATCATATGACCGTGTGATCATGTGATGATGTGACCATGTGATGATGTGGCCATGTGATGATGTGACCATCTGTTTCCAGGTGTGAGCAGCTCAGAGGTTTCTGACAGTTTAGCTCCGCCTCCTCCCTCTGCTCCAGCCAATCAGAAGCCAGCATCAGCCTCATCCAGCAGCAGAGAGGATGACGGTGAGTGACAGGGGTTATAGTGATGTGGTGAAGTGGTGATGTGGTGATGTGGTGATGTGAAGTGGTGATGTGATGTGGTTCATATATTTTTATGAACAGTGACCCTGTTGCTGTGAGGTTGGTGCTTAATGTTGCTTCTTTTTGGACAGAGGATGAGAGGGACTCTGGTGAAGCTCCTCTGAAGAAACCCGCCTCACGCTCCACCCGAATCAGGAGCCCCGCCCACATCCCACCTGCCCCCGCCCACATCCCACCTGCCCCAGCAGCTCCGGGCCCCGCCCCCGCAGCTCCGGGCCCCGCCCCCGCAGCCCCGGGCCCCGCCCCCGCAGCCCCGGGCCCCGCCCCGGCAGCCCCGGGCCCCGCCCCGGTAGCTCCGGGCCCCGCACCGGCAGCCCCGGGCCCCGCCCCGGCAGCTCCGGGCCCCGCCCCGGCAGCTCCGGGCCCCGCCCCGGCAGCTCCGGGCCCCGCCCCACGGCCCGGACGTGGCTCCCGGAGAGGCCCCTCGCGCACCAAACCGAGCTCCGCCCCTGTAAAACCGAGCCCCGCCCCCCCAAAGGCGAGCCCCGCCCCCATAAAGCCCAGCCCCGCCCAGCCTGCACCTGTCGTCCAATCAAAATCCTCGAGTCGCCGATCATCAAAGAGGCGGAGCCGGACGTCTCGCAAAACAGTTTCAGTTTGAACCCCCCGACCCCCACAACTCTCCAACCCCCCCGACCCCCAACCCCCTCTGACCCCCCTCGAACCCCCCGACCCCCCGAGCTGAGACGAGGGTCCAGTTTCATAAAGTTATAAGTTTAATAAAGTTCTGAAAAATGTGTTTAAAGTTTTTGAACAAGTCGTCTTGACAACGACTGAAGAAACAAATGTTTAAATTAAATGTGTAGAGGTTTAACTTCAGCACAGGGAGAGAGAGGAGAGGAGGAGAGGAGGAGAGAGGAGAGGAGGAGAGGAGAAGAGAGAGGAGAGGAGGAGAGGAGGAGAGAGGAGAGGAGGAGAGGAGGAGACGAGGAGAGAGGAGGAGAGGGGAGGAGAGGAGAGGAGTGAGAGGAGGAGAGGAGAGGAGGAGAGAGGAGGAGAGGAGGAGAGAGGAGGAGAGGAGGAGAGGAGAGGAGGAGAGAGGAGGAGAGGAGGAGAGGAGAAGAGAGGAGGAGAGAGGAGGAGAGGAGGAGAGCAGAAGAGAGCAGGAAAGAGGAGGGGGAGAGAGGAGAGGAGGAGGAGAGGAGGAAAGAGAAGGAGAGGAGGAGAGAGGAGAGAGAAGAGAAGAGGACAGAGGGAGGAAAGGAGGAAAGAGGAGAGAGGAGGAGAGAGTAGGAGAGAGGAGGAGAGAGTAGGAGAGAAGGAGAGAGTAGGAGAGAGGAGGAGAGGAAGAGAGAGTAGGAGAGGAGGAGAAGAGGAGAGGAGGAGAGAGGAGGAGAGAGTAGGAGAGAGGAGGAGAGAGTAGGAGAGAGGAGGAGAGGAGGAGAGAGTAGGAGAGAGGAGGAGAGAGGACGACAGGAGGACGAGAGTAGGAGACATTATCATTATTCATTATACCAATATTAGAGTATCATTACATTACTATTATTATCATATTATTACATGACATTATTACATTATTATTATCATTACGACATTATCATTAAACACATTACGATCATTACCATATGATTTACCATTGACGACGATTATCATTATTATGACACATTCATTACTATCATTATTACGAAACACAACATTACGACATTACTTGCGCGACATTATTACGCCATTTATCATCATTATGGCTATGATTAATCATTACTCATCTATTACGACATTACATTCCATTATCCACGATCATTACTACACATTTATCATTACTATCATCATTTATTTACATTAATACATTATTATTATACTATCATTACGCCATTTACACTATCATTATCATTATCATTGTTACCATCGACATTACGTCTACATATTACGGTTTATCATTACATTATCATTTGCCATCATTACATTAATTAATCATTTATCAATTACCACTAATTACTATCATCATCATTACTATCATTATCATTAATACTGCCATTATCATTACTACACATCATTATTATTTAATATCATCACATTATTTATTACTATCATCACACGGACATTATCATCATTACGACATATACCATCATCATTACTATCATCATTATCATTACCACTAATACATTACCATTACCGACATTTAATCATCATTATTATCACTATCATTATCATTATGACACTCATTACCATTATCAATATCACACATTGTCATTATATTATCATTACTATTATACATTATATCATTTATTATTTCACTATTGCATACCATCATTAATACCACTATCATCATTAACCACTATCATCATATGACATTACTACACATTGCCATCAAACATTGATTCATTAATACTATCATTACCACTATTATCATTACCATTACTATCACACTATCACACACTATTATTATGACATTACTGATTATTACATTACATATCATTATTGACATTATCATCCATGACATTATTACATTACACATTATCATTACATTATTACACATTATTATTATCATTACATTATCATTACTATCATTACATTATCATTATACTATCATTACTATCATTATCACATCATTATCATTATCATTAATTATTATTATCATTACTATTAATTACCATTACCGTTTAATTATCATTATCAATGCATTACATTATTACATTATCATTACTATCATTACTACACACACATTAATATTATTTACATTACGATTATTATTACATTACATTATCATCATTATACTATTACACACATTACCATATCATTATCATCATCATTAATTATCATTACTACATTACTATCATTAATTACTATCATTATCATTAATATTATTACACCATTAATATTACGCCATTACATCATTAATACCACATCACTAATATTATTAATATCATTTACTCATCATTACTATCATTAAGGATTTATTATCATCATCACATTAACACTATCAATAGGAGAGAGTAGGAGAGGAGGAGAGAGTAGGAGAGGAGGAGAGAGTAGGAGAGGAGGAGGAGGAGAGGAGGAGAGAGATTACTGGAGATCAGAGTAGGAGAGTAGGAGAGTAGGAGAGGAGGAGAGAGAGAGAGAGAGGAGAGAGAGAGAGGGAGGAGGAGAGAGAGAGAGAGAGGAGAGAGGAGGAGAGGAGGAGAGAGTATAGAGGAGGAGAGAGGAGGAGAGGAGGAGAGAGTAGACTAGGAGAGAGAGAGGAGGAGAGGAGGAGAGGAGGAGAGAGGAGGAGAGGAGGAGAGAGTAGGAGAGGAGGAGAGTAGGAGAGGAGGAGAGAGTAGGAGAGGAGGAGACAGTAGGAGAGGAGGAGAGAGTAGGAGAGGAGGAGAGGAGGAGAGAGTAGGAGAGGAGGAGAGAGGAGGAGAGAGGAGGAGAGGAGGAGACAGTAGGAGAGGAGGAGACAGTAGGAGAGGAGAGAGTAGGAGAGTAGGAGAGGAGGAGAGGAGGAGAGGAGGAGAGGAGATTTTTGTGTGGGGTTGAAAACTCCATAAATCCAGATTTTGAGATTTATTTCAGTTTTTGTCACATTCACCAAAATTATAAATCAGATGCCCTCCCCCACAGTTACTCTCCAAGTTACTCTCCAAGTTACTCTAAGTTACTCCTGATCACTGTACCATATGATATAAATGCATTACTCGAGTAGGAGTAAAAGTACACAGTCCTTAAATGACTCTTATTTATAAACTAAGTGAAAGGAACTGAGTACTACCCACCACTGGGTCCAGGTTTAGTCCTGGTTTAGTCCTGGTTTAGTCCTGGTTTAGTCCTGGTTTAGTCCAGGGTTAGTCCAGGGTTAGTCCAGGGTTAGTCCAGGGTTAGTCTTGGATTAGTCCAGGTTTAGTCCAGGTTTAGTCCTGGTTTAGTCCTGGGTTAGTCCAGGTTTAGTCCTGGGTTAGTCCTGGTTTAGTCCTGGTTTAGTCCTGGGTTAGTCCTGGTTTAGTCCTGGGTTAGTCCTGGTTTAGTCCTGGTTTAGTCCTGGTTTAGTCCTGGTTTAGTCCTGGTTTAGTCCTGGTTTGTATAACTGTGTTTAATCAAGTTTAACCTGTGGTTTTAAACTTCTCAATAAAAACACATTATTCACCTGAAAGGCTCCAGAGCGACAGGTGTTACAGAGCGACAGGTGTTACAGAGCGGCAGGTGTTACAGAGCGACAGGTGTTACAGAGCGACAGGTGTTACAGAGCGACAGGTGTTACAGAGAGACAGGTGTTACAGAGCGACAGGTGTTACAGAGCGACAGGTGTTACAGAGAGACAGGTGTTACAGAGCGACAGGTGTTACAGAGCGACAGGTGTTACAGAGAGACAGGTGTTACAGAGCGACAGGTGTTACAGAGCCAGGACAGGTGTTACAGAGAGACAGGTGTTACAGAGCGACAGGTGTTACAGAGCGACAGGTGTTACAGAGAGACAGGTGTTACAGAGCGACAGGTGTTACAGAGCGACAGGTGTTACAGAGAGACAGGTGTTACAGAGCGACAGGTGTTATGGACTACACCAAGGCTACACTAGGACTACAGCAGGACTACACTAGGACTACAGCAGGACTACACTAGGACTACAGCAGGACTACAGCAGGACTACACTAGGACTACAGCAGGACTACACTAGGACTACAGCAGGACTACACTAGGACTACAGCAGGACTACAGCAGGACTACACTAGGACTACAGCAGGACTACACTAGGACTACAGCAGGACTACAGCAGGACTACACTAGGACTACAGCAGGACTACACTAGGACTACAGCAGGACTACAGCAGGACTACACTAGGACTACAGCAGGACTACACTAGGACTACAGCAGGACTACACTAGGACTACACTAGGACTACAGCAGGACTACACTAGGACTACACTAGGACTACACTAGGACTACAGCAGGACTACAGCAGGACTACAGCAGGACTACACTAGGACTACAGCAGGACTACACTAGGACTACAGCAGGACTACAGCAGGACTACAGCAGGACTACACTAGGACTACAGCAGGACTACAGCAGGACTACACTAGGACTACACTAGGACTACAGCAGGACTACACTAGGACTCCAGCAGGACTACACCAGGACTACACTAGGACTACAGCAGGACTACACTAGGACTACAGCAGGACTACAGCAGGACTACACTTGGACTACACTAGGACTACAGCAGGACTACACTAGGACTACAGCAGGACTACAGCAGGACTACACTAGGACTCCAACAGGACTACAGCAGGACTACACTAGGACTACAGCAGGACTACAGCAGGACTACACTAGGACTACAGCAGGACTACACTAGGACTCCAACAGGACTACAGCAGGACTACACTAGGACTACACTAGGACTACAGCAGGACTACACTAGGACTACACTAGGACTACACTAGGACTACAGCAGGACTACAGCAGGACTACACTAGGACTCCAGCAGGACTACAGCAGGACTACACCAGGACTACACTAGGACTACAGCAGGACTACAGCAGGACTACACTAGGACTCCAACAGGACTACAGCAGGACTACACTAGGACTACAGCAGGACTACAGCAGGACTACACTAGGACTACAGCAGGACTACACTAGGACTCCAGCAGGACTACAGCAGGACTACACCAGGACTACACTAGGACTACAGCAGGACTACAGCAGGACTACACTAGGACTACAGCAGGACTACAGCAGGACTACACTAGGACTACAGCAGGACTACAGCAGGACTACACTAGGACTACAGCAGGACTACAGCAGGACTACTACAAGAAATGCCCAAGATCTTGGACCAAACTTCTTTCAAAAAGAATCTAAGGCCACAGCTGCGGTTTCTGCTGCTCTGTGGCTGTTCGACAGGGACCGTCCTGTTCCTGCACTCGACAGGGAGCTCCTGTCCACACCTGCCAGACACACATCATGTTTTCTATGGTCAGTGTGAAAGTCTTTTAAAGCACTACATTGGGACATATCTGTCCTGTGAGGGTGTGGTAGCAGAGACATCAGCGCAGGTAGATGTTAAACAGGTTTATTGCCGGATGTGGTGCTGGGAGCTGGAGACGGAGACAGAAGGAAAACATTAGGGTCGACTCACAGGTAAGACTGGACAAGGTCAGGCAGGACGACGTGGACAAGCAGGACGAGGACGTGGACAAGGGATGAAGAAGGAAATGAACTGACCAGGAACACAGGCCAAGGACAGGACTAAGTACTGGTGATTGGACCATGAGCTGCAGGTGAACCACACTGCAGCATTAGCCACGCCCCCAGAGAGGAGCAGACAAACACAGAAGGGAGGGGAACACGTAAACACCAAACCCTGACAAAATCCCAGCGACATATCCACACTCCTCTTCTTAAACCTGTGTTTAATTGTTTAGAAGATGTTCTTAATGTTGTAAATATTCACTTTCCTGCAGCTCCTAAAACAGGTCAGATCCCTCCTCAAGAGCCACAGCTGGGACCCATCCTGTCCTAAGAACTTCAGACCGGTGTTCAAAGTGTTAAAGAGAGATTAAAGATAGATTTTTTTTAACCATTTAAGAGTAAATTTAGCAATTATTTTAATGTTTATGTCTTAAATCAGAACTGAGTTGTAAATGCCCTTTATAATGGCTGTGGGGACACTTGTGTTGTATTTAATGGACCTGCTCAAATCGAAAGAGTTTACCACTAAATTATTGATGGATATTCTGATTTGGAGCACATCAGCCTATGTTAGAAAATTAAAATAAAATCTACAATTTCTCAATTAGGCTAGAATCTATTAAAATGGTGAGAAGACTGGCCTCAGAGCTGAGTCCGGTGGTGACCGTGAGTCGTGTGTGGATGTACAGTCTACTGTGCAGTGTAAACTTCAGATAACAAAGCTGTAATTATTCTTTGGCCTAAAGAAAGTGGCTCATGGTGTCCGGTATAGAAACATGAATCACTAAGGCTCAGCCTAACCCAAACAGTGGAACACTGACCTCAGGTTTGTCACAAACAAGGGAAGGACTCCAAACAGACCGGAATTCAGGAAGAGTTAACAGTGATTTATTTACACATATGAGAAAATGCAGAGGTAACAGGCAGGTCTGGGAGCAGCAGGCGGTGGAGACCGGCAGGGTTGAACAGGCTGGAGCAGAGGGTGGAGCAGGCGCCGACTGGCAGGGAGCTGAAGCAGAAAACAGACAGGTAAGTAAAAATACAAACGAACCGACGCAAACAATCACTGCGTAGGTTAACTGACGATCTGACAGAGTTGGTGAGGAGAACTGTGAGGAGCTGATATACTGGAGATGCAGATTAGTGATGAGGAACAGGTTCCCAGGTCAGCCCAGGAGCAGGAGGAGGAGTCACGCCCAGCAGATCCAGATGAGGAGGTAAGTGAGGGGGTTAGGGTGAACCAGGGAAGAAACAAAACCTGGAGTGTACCATGACAATCTTAGTCCTTCTGATCTGCCTCTGGTCTGTGTGGGTGGAGAAGCTCCTGCTCTGCTCTCTCTAAGGCCAGGTCCATGGGCTGGAGAACTAATTAATCATTGCATTTGTACAGCGCCTTTCAAGATCCCCAAAGCACTTTACAGCTCATTATTCATTCACTCCACACTCGGTGGTGTAAACTATTGTAGCCACAGCTGCCCTGGGGCAAACTGACAGAAGCGAGGCTCCAATCTGCACCATCGGCCCCTCCGACCACCACCATCACTCACACACACCACTTTCATACGAGGCAATGTGGGTGAAGTGCCTTGCCTGCAACAACAGTTTTTGCCACTGGCGCCCCCGTGTGGCCCCGGTGTTCCCAGTGTCTCCATCCAAGTCCTGACCAGGTTCTGCTGAGCTTCTGAGATCTGACAAGATCAGGCTTTGACAAGCTGGTGTGGCCACTGGACCTGGACTGGAGAACTGGGTTGATTCAAGTTTGTTCCAGTTGTTTATCAGGACCAATGTGCACATTTCACCACAAAGACCTGGTCAAGTCATGAAGGTACAGAACCATCACAGCAATGATGCTGGGTGTCGGTACTGTAGGAACAGTAGCCTAGCAGTTTCAAATCAAATTAAGCTTACAAAAATGCTAGACCGCAATAACACAGCAATGATATAGGTATTTAAAAAATAAATTAAACACAGTGAAAAAACATGTACTATATAAAATATAAAACCAAGATATCATTCTCTAAGTTGTATCAAATTTCAATGAGAAAAGTCTATAGGTTTAAAATGCTGCAGTGACTGTATACTGCAGGAAGGAACATACTGTACATACTTTCGCACAGGGTAGGAACCGTATAGGGACTTTTTGACATCCTACTCTGAGATAGTTCCTTTGACTGGAAGTATTTGGTGTCATGCACACCTCCTGCTTAATTAACAAGCAGCAGGGCGGGTGTGACCAGTACAACCAGCAGGGTTGGGTATTACCCAGCCGCCCACATTGGGGGGTACCAGAGCTGGGCATTAGGGTAGATGGTTTTTCAGTAGAAATGAAAAGAGTCACATGTCCATTACAGATGATTAAATAAAATGTAATATAATCTTAATGCCATTTACCTCCAAATGGAAAGAAAATCACACAAAAAATTCCCTGAGGATTATCTTAAAGTTGTTTTAATTGAATGTGTATATTATTTTACTTTTAAATTCAGCAGCATGGTGCTGGCACTCATGCCTCACAGCAAGAAGGTTCTGGGTCGCCCGGGCCTTTCTGTGTGGCGTTTGCATGTTCTTCCTGTGTCTGGATGTTCTGCCGGCCTCCAGTTTCCCCCATCAACCCAAAACCTGCTGTAGGTGTGACAGTGGAGTAAGTGATGGTGGTTAGAGGCTGATGGCACCGGTCGGCAGCCGCACTTCTGTCAGTCTGCCCCAGGGCAGCTGTGGTTACAACAGGAGTTTACACCAAACCCTAACTCTCAGGAGTGAATGAAGAAGAACGCTCTGTTAATAATACAATGCTGTGTAAAGCGCCTTTGTGGACATGTGTCTGTGAAAAGCACTGTAGAAATAAGATTAAGATTAAGGTAAAAAGTTTGTAGTTTGTGTGCAGGTGTAGTTTGTTTGTGGGTGTAGTTTGTGTGCAGGTATAGTTTGTGTGCAGGTGTAGTTTGTGTGCAGGTGTAGTTTGTGTGCAGGTGTAGTTTGTGTGCAGGTGTAGTTTGTGTGCAGGTGTAGTTTGTTTGTGGGTGTAGTTTGTGTGCAGGTGTAGTTTGTGTGCAGGTGTAGTTTGTGTGCAGGTGTAGTTTGTGTGCAGGTGTAGTTTGTGTGCGGGTGTAGTTTGTGTGCAGGTGTAGTTTGTGTACAGGTGTAGTTTGTGTGCAGGTGTAGTTTGTTTGTGGGTGTAGTTTGTGTGCAGGTATAGTTTGTGTGTGGGTGTAGTTTGTGTGCAGGTGTAGTTTGTGTACAGGTGTAGTTTGTGTGCAGGTGTAGTTTGTTTGTGGGTGTAGTTTGTGTGCAGGTATAGTTTGTGTGTGGGTGTAGTTTGTCTGTGGGTGTAGTTTGTGCCGGATGTAGTTTGTGTGTGGGTGTAGATTGTGTATGGGTGTAGTTTGTGTGCGGGTGTAGTTTGTGTACTGGTGTAGTTTGTGTATGGGTGTAGATTGTGTATGGGTGTAGTTTGTGTCGTTTGTGTGCAGGTGTAGTTTGTGTGCAGGTGTAGTTCTTGTGCGGGTGTAGTTTGTGTGCTGGTGTAGTTCGTGTGCTGGTGTAGTTCGTGTGCGGGTGTAGTTCGTGTGCGGGTGTAGTTCGTGTGCGGGTGTAGTTCGTGTGCTGGTGTAGTTCGTGTGCGGGTGTAGTTCGTGTGCGGGTGTAGTTCGTGTGCTGGTGTAGTTCGTGTGCGGGTGTAGTTCGTGTGTGGGTGTAGTTCGTGTACGGGTGTAGTTCGTGTGCGGGTGTAGTTTGCTGGTGTAGTTTGTGTGCGGGTGTAGTTTGCTGGTGTAGTTTGTGTGCGGGTGTAGTTTGCTGGTGTAGTTCGTGTGCACCTAACCTGGACCCGTGGAAAGGTGGAGGTCACTGCAGACGAGGCCCACAGAGGTGGAGGTCCAGGTGGAGGTCCAGGTGGAGGTCCAGGCGATGGTGAGGTGGAGCCCGCAGACTGAAGTTGGTTGGAGGTTCTGGTTCCCGGTAGGTTCGGGTCACAGTCGTATTTTCCCCTGGGCTTAAACAGTGGGACATTCAGGGGCAGAATGTAACTGGGGAAACAAATGTGTAAACCTAATAATGCCATGTGCCAGTAAACACACCACTGTGGGGACCTAATAATGCCATGTGCCAGTAAACACACCACTGTGGGGGCCTAATAATGCCATGTGCCAGTAAACACACCGCTGTGGGGACCTAATAATGCCATGTGCCAGTAAACACACCACTGTGGGGACCTAATAATGCCATGTGCCAGTAAACACACCACTGTGGGGACCTAATAATGCCATGTGCCAGTAAACACACCGCTGTGGGGACCTAATAATGCCATGTGCCAGTAAACACACCACTGTGTGGGCCTAATAATGCCATGTGCCAGTAAACACACCACTGTGGGGACCTAATAATGCCATGTGCCAGTAAACACACCACTGTAGGGACCTAATAATGCCATGTGCCAGTAAACACACCGCTGTGGGGACCTAATAATGCCATGTGCCAGGTCAGTAAACACACCGCTGTGGGGACCTAATAATGCCATGTGCCAGTAAACACACCACTGTGGGGGCCTAATAATGCCATGTGCCAGTAAACACACCACTGTGGGGGCCTAATAATGCCATGTGCCAGTAAACACACCGCTGTGGGGGCCTAATAATGCCATGTGCCAGTAAACACACCACTGTGGGGGCCTAATAATGCCATGTGCCAGTAAACACACCGCTGTGGGGGCCTAATAATGCCATGTGCCAGGTCAGTAAACACACCACTGTGGGGACCTAATAATGCCATGTGCCAGTAAACACACCACTGTGGGGGCCTAATAATGCCATGTGCCAGTAAACACACCGCTGTGGGGGCCTAATAATGCCATGTGCCAGGTCAGTAAACACACCACTGTGGGGGCCTAATAATGCCATGTGCCAGTAAACACACCGCTGTGGGGACCTAATAATGCCATGTGCCAGGTCAGTAAACACACCGCTGTGGGGACCTAATAATGCCATGTGCCAGGTCAGTAAACACACCACTGTGGGGACCTAATAATGCCATGTGCCAGTAAACACACCGCTCTGGGGACCTAATAATGCCATGTGCCAGGTCAGTAAACACACCGCTGTGGGGGCCTAATAATGCCATGTGCCAGGTCAGTAAACACACCGCTGTGGGGGCCTAATAATGCCATGTGCCAGGTCAGTAAACACACCACTGTGGAGACCTAATAATACCATGTGCCAGTAAACACACCGCTGTGGGGACCTAATAATGACATGTGCCAGGTCAGTAAACACACCACTGTGGGGACCTAATAATGTCATGTGCCAGGTCAGTAAACACACCATTGTGGGGGCCTAATAATGCCATGTGCCAGGTCAGTAAACACACCAATGTGGGGACCTAATAATGCCATGTGCCAGGTCAGTAAACACACCAATGTGGGGACCTAATAATGCCATGTGCCAGGTCAGTAAACACACCAATGTGGGGACCTAATAATGCCATGTGCCAGGTCAGTAAACACACTGCTGTGGGGGCCTAATAATGCCATGTGCCAGGTCAGTAAACACACCGCTGTGGGGGCCTAATAATGCCATGTGCCAGGTCAGTAAACACACCACTGTGGGGACCTAATAATGCCATGTGCCAGGTCAGTAAACACACCGCTGTGGGGGCCTAATAATGCCATGTGCCAGGTCAGTAAACACACCACTGTGGGGACCTAATAATGCCATGTGCCAGTAAACACACCGCTGTGGGGACCTAATAATGCCATGTGCCAGTAAACACACCACTCTGGGGACCTAATAATGCCATGTGCCAGTAAACACACCACTCTGGGGACCTGATAATGCCATGTGCCAGTAAACACACCACTCTGGGGACCTAATAATGCCATGTGCCAGTAAACACACCACTCTGGGGACCTAATAATGCCATGTGCCAGTAAACACACCACTGTGGGGGCCTAATAATGCCATGTGCCAGTAAACACACCGCTGTGGGGGCCTAATAATGCCATGTGCCAGGTCAGTAAACACACCACTGTGGGGGCCTAATAATGCCATGTGCCAGTAAACACACCGCTGTGGGGACCTAATAATGCCATGTGCCAGGTCAGTAAACACACCGCTGTGGGGACCTAATAATGCCATGTGCCAGGTCAGTAAACACACCACTGTGGGGACCTAATAATGCCATGTGCCAGTAAACACACCGCTCTGGGGACCTAATAATGCCATGTGCCAGGTCAGTAAACACACCGCTGTGGGGGCCTAATAATGCCATGTGCCAGGTCAGTAAACACACCGCTGTGGGGGCCTAATAATGCCATGTGCCAGGTCAGTAAACACACCACTGTGGAGACCAAATAATACCATGTGCCAGTAAACACACCGCTGTGGG
The DNA here is from genome assembly GCA_030686955.1 of Odontamblyopus rebecca. Lineage (NCBI taxonomy): Eukaryota > Metazoa > Chordata > Actinopteri > Gobiiformes > Gobiidae > Odontamblyopus > Odontamblyopus rebecca. The sequence goes on from CM060669.1 coordinate 38,068,420, forward strand.
GACCTAATAATGACATGTGCCAGGTCAGTAAACACACCTCTGTGGGGACCTAATAATGCCATGTGCCAGGTCAGTAAACACACCGCTGTGGGGGCCTAATAATGCCATGTGCCAGGTCAGTAAACACACCAATGTGGGGACCTAATAATGCCATGTGCCAGGTCAGTAAACACACCGCTGTGGGGGCCTAATAATGCCATGTGCCAGGTCAGTAAACACACCACTGTGGGGACCTAATAATGCCATGTGCCAGGTCAGTAAACACACCGCTGTGGGGACCTGATAATGCCATGTGCCAGTAAACACACCACTCTGGGGACCTAATAATGCCATGTGCCAGTAAACACACCACTCTGGGGACCTAATAATGCCATGTGCCAGTAAACACACCGCTGTGGGGACCTGATAATGCCATGTGCCAGTAAACACACCACTCTGGGGACCTAATAATGCCATGTGCCAGTAAACACACCACTCTGGGGACCTAATAATGCCATGTGCCAGTAAACACACCGCTGTGGGGACCTGATAATGCCATGTGCCAGTAAACACACCACTGTGGGGACCTAATAATGCCATGTGCCAGGTCAGTAAACACACCACTGTGGGGACCTGATAATGCCATGTGCCAGTAAACACACCACTGTGGGGACCTAATAATGCCATGTGCCAGTAAACACACCACTGTGGGGACCTAATAATGCCATGTGCCAGTAAACACACTGCTGTGGGGACCTAATAATGCCATGTGCCAGGTCAGTAAACACACCACTGTGGGGACCTAATAATGCCATGTGCCAGTAAACACACCACTGTGGGGACCTAATAATGCCATGTGCCAGTAAACACACCGCTGTGGGGGCCTAATAATGCCATGTGCCAGGTCAGTAAACACACCACTGTGGGGACCTAATAATGCCATGTGCCAGTAAACACACCGCTGTGGGGACCTAATAATGCCATGTGCCAGGTCAGTAAACACACCACTGTGGGGTCCTAATAATGCCATGTGCCAGTAAACACACCACTGTGGGGACCTAATAATGCCATGTGCCAGTACACACACCGCTGTGGGGGCCTAATAATGCCATGTGCCAGTAAACACACCACTGTGGGGGTGTTGGCAGGTGTAATGTTCCACAGTCCGGCATTAAAACAGAGCTGCACATGGACAGGAGCTAAATGTGATACGGCGAAACTCATTTCTTTGGTTTGTGGCCTAAACTGAACCAAACGGCCTCATTACGAGTCGTTTCTATTCGGCCCTCGGGCCTGAACCAGGGCCAGGCTCTTTATGGACCTTCACTTGTTCTGAGATCTACGGTCCTGTCGAAATCTGTCCTCAAACGAACCCACGAGCAACTCTGAGCCAGAAACCCCCAACCCCCTGGTGACAGGGAGCACAGCTTAACCAGGAAACCTCCACAGAAAAATGAGGAAACTGTTTTTCAGAGCGGGAAACACAAGAGTTCTGTTACAGGAACTGATGAGATCAGCACAGAGGGTCTAGACCAGGACTAGACCAGGACTAAACCAGGACTAAACCAGGTCTAAACCAGGACTAAACCAGGACTAAACCAGGTCTAAACCATGACTACACCAGGTCTAAACCAGGACTGAACCAGGAATAAACCAGGACTAAACCAGGACTGAACCAGGTCTAAACCAGGACTAAACCAGGACTAAACCAGGTCTAAACCAGGACTAAACCAGGACTAAACCAGGACTAAACCAGGTCTAAACCAGGACTAGACCAGGACTAAACCAGGTCTAAACCGGGACTAAACCGGGACTGAACCGGGACTGAACCGGGACTAAACCGGGACTGAACCGGGACTGAACCAGGACTAAACCAGGACTAAACCAGGACTAAACCAGGTCTAAACCAGGACTAAACCAGGACTAAACCAGGACTGAACCAGGACTGAACCAGGACTAAACCAGGACTAAACCAGGACTAAACCAGGACTAAATCAGGTCTAAACCAGGTCTAAACCAGGACTAAACCAGGACTAAACCAGGACTAAACCAGGACTAAACCAGGACTGAACCAGGACTAAACCAGGTCTAAACCAGGTCTAAACCAGGACTAAACCAGGACTAAACCAGGAGTACACCAGGACTAAACCAGGACTAAACCAGGACTAAACCAGGACTAAACCAGGACTGAACCAGGACTAAACCAGGACTAAACCAGGACTAAACCAGGTCTAAACCAGGACTAAACCAGGACTGAACCAGGACTGAACAGGACTGAATCAGGACTAAACCAGGTCTAAACCAGGACTAAACCAGGACTAAACCAGGACTAAACCAGGACTGAACCAGGACTAAATCAGGACTAAACCAGGACTAGACCAGGACTGAACCAGGACTAAACCAGGACTAGACCAGGACTAAACCAGGACTAGACCAGGACTAAACCAGGACTAAACCAGGACTGAACCAGGACTAAACCAGGACTGAACCAGGTCTAAACCAGGTCTAAACCAGGACTACACCAGGACTACACCAGGACTACACCAGGACTACACCAGGACTACACCAGGTCTAAAGCAGGACTGAACCAGGACTGAACCAGGACTGAACCAGGTCTAAACCAGGTCTAAACCAGGACTAAACCAGGACTACACCAGGACTACACCAGGACTACACCAGGACTACACCAGGACTAAACCAGGACTAAACCAGGACTGAACCAGGACTGAACCAGGACTAGACCAGGACTAGACCAGGACTAGACCAGGACTGAACCAGGACTAAACCAGGACTAAACCAGGACTAGACCAGGACTAGACCAGGACTAAACCAGGACTAAACCAGGACTAAACCAGGACTAGACCAGGACTAGACCAGGACTAAACCAGGACTAAACCAGGACTAGACCAGGACTAAACCAGGACTAGACCAGGACTAGACCAGGACTAGACCAGGACTAGACCAGGACTAAACCAGGACTAGACCAGGACTAGACCAGGACTAAACCAGGACTAAACCAGGACTAGACCAGGACTACACCAGGACTAGACCAGGACTAGACCAGGACTAAACCAGGACTAGACCAGGACTAGACCAGGACTACACCAGGACTACACCAGGACTACACCAGGACTACACCAGGACTAGACCAGGACTAAACCAGGACTACACCAGGACTAGACCAGGACTAGACCAGGACTAGACCAGGACTAAACCAGGACTAAACCAGGACTAGACCAGGACTAAACCAGGACTAAACCAGGACTAGACCAGGACTAAACCAGGACTAGACCAGGACTAGACCAGGACTAAACCAGGACTAAACCAGGACTAAACCAGGACTAAACCAGGACTAGACCAGGACTAAACCAGGACTACACCAGGACTACACCAGGACTAAATCAGGACTAGACCAGGACTAAACCAGGACTAGACCAAGACTAGACCAGGACTAAACCAGGACTAAACCAGGACTAGACCAGGACTAGACCAGGACTAGACCAGGACTAAACCAGGACTAAACCAGGACTAGACCAGGACTAGACCAGGACTAAACCAGGACAAGACCAGGACTAGACCAGGACTAGACCAGGACTAAACCAGGACTAGACCAGGACTAAACCAGGACTAGACCAGGACTAAACCAGGACTAAACCAGGACTGAACCAGGACTAAACCAGGACTAGACCAGGACTGAAACAGGACTAGACCAGGACTAAACCAGGACTGAACCAGGACTGAACCAGGACTAAACCAGGAGTAGACCAGGACTAAACCAGGACTAGACCAGGACTAGACCAGGACTAGACCAGGACTGAACCAGGACTGAACCAGGACTAAACCAGGACTGAACCAGGACTAAACCAGGACTAAACCAGGACTAGACCAGGACTAAACCAGGACTGAACCAGGACTAAACCAGGACTAGACCAGGACTAGACCAGGACTAAACCAGGACTAGACCAGGACTGAACCAGAACTGAACCAGGACTAGACCAGGACTAAACCAGGACTAGAACCAGGACTGAACCAGGACTAGACCAGGACTAAACCAGGACTAAACCAGGACTAGACCAGGACTAGACCAGGACTAGACCAGGACTAAACCAGGACTAAACCAGGACTAAACCAGGACTGAACCAGGACTAAACCAGGACTAAACCAGGACTAGACCAGGACTGAACCAGAACTGAACCAGGACTACACCAGGACTAGACCAGGACTAAACCAGGACTAAACCAGAAGTAAACCAGGACTAGACCAGGACTGAACCAGAACTGAACCAGGACTAGACCAGGACTAGACCAGGACTAAACCAGGACTAGACCAGGACTAAACCAGGACTAAACCAGGACTGAACCAGGACTAGACCAGTACTGAACCAGGACTAAACCAGGACTAAACCAATACTAGACCAGGACTGAAACAGGACCAAACCAAGACTGAACCAGGACTAAACCAGGACTAAACTAGGACTAAACCAGGACTGAACCAGGACTAAACCAGGACTAAACCAGGACTAGACCAGGATTGAACTAGGACTGAACCAGGACTAAACCTAAATTGAACCAGGACTAAACCAGGACTAAACCAGGACTGAACCAGGACTAAGCCGGGACTAAACCAGGACTAACCTGGTATATAGTCTATTACACTGTTCATGTAGTTGTTTCGACTGTAGTTTAGACTGTATTTTAGACTTTTAGACTGTAGTTTAGACTGTAGTTTAGACTGTAGTTTAGACTTTTAGACTGTAGTTTAGACTGTATTTTAGACTTTTAGACTGTAGTTTAGACTGTAGTTTAGACTGTAGTTTAGACTTTTAGACTGTAGTTTAGACTGTAGTTTAGACTGTAGTTTAGACTGTAGTTTAGACTTTTAGACTGTAGTTTAGACTTTTAGACTGTAGTTTAGGCTGTAGTTTAGACTGTAGTTTAGACTTTTAGACTGTAGTTTAGACTGTAGTTTAGACTGTAGTTTAGACTTTTAGACTGTAGTTTAGACTTTTAGACTGTATTTTAGACTTTTAGACTGTAGTTTAGACTGTAGTTTAGACTTTTAGACTGTAGTTTAGACTTTTAGACTGTAGTTTAGACTGTAGTTTAGACTTTTAGACTGTAGTTTAGACTGTAGTTTAGACTGTAGTTTAGACTTTTAGACTGTAGTTTAGACTTTTAGACTGTAGTTTAGACTGTAATTTAGACTGTATATTAGACTTTTAGACTATTTTAGACTTTTAGACTGTAGTTTAGACTGTAGTTTAGACTTTTAGACTGTATATTAGACTTTTAGACTGTATTTTAGACTTTTAGACTGTAGTTTGGACTGTATTTTAGACTGTATATTAGACTTTTAGACTGTATTTTAGACTTTTAGACTGTAGTTTGGACTGTATTTTAGACTGTATTTTAGACTTTTAGACTGTATTTTAGACTTTTAGACTGTAGTTTAGACTGTAGTTTAGACTGTATTTTAGACTTTTAGACTGTATTTTAGACTTTTAGACTGTAGTTTAGACTGTATTTTAGACTTTTAGACTGTATTTTAGACTTTTAGACTGTAGTTTAGACTTTTAGACTGTAGTTTAGACTTTTAGACTGTAGTTTAGACTGTAGTTTAGACTGTAGTTTAGACTTTTAGACTGTAGTTTAGACTTTTAGACTGTAGTTTAGACTGTAATTTAGACTGTATATTAGACTTTTAGACTGTATTTTAGACTTTTAGACTGTAGTTTAGACTGTATTTTAGACTTTTAGACTTTTAGACTGTATATTAGACTTTTAGACTGTAGTTTAAACTTTTAGACTGTAGTTTAGACTGTAGTTTAGACTGTATTTTAGACTTTTAGACTGTAGTTTGGACTGTATTTTAGACTGTATTTTAGACTTTTAGACTGTAGTTTAGACTGTAGTTTAGACTGTATTTTAGACTTTTAGACTGTATTTTAGACTTTTAGACTGTATTTTAGACTTTTAGACTGTAGTTTAGACTGTATATTAGACTTTTAGACTGTATTTTAGACTTTTAGACTGTAGTTTAGACTTTTAGACTGTAGTTTAGACTGTAGTTTAGACTTTTAGACTGTATATTAGACTTTTAGACTGTATTTTAGACTTTTAGACTGTAGTTTAGACTGTATTTTAGACTTTTAGACTGTAGTTTAGACTGTAGTTTAGACTTTTAGACTAGTTTAGACTTTTAGACTGTAGTTTAGACTGTAGTTTAGACTGTAGTTTAGACTTTTAGACTAGTTTAGACTTTTAGACTGTATTTTAGACTGTATTTTAGACTTTTAGACTGTAGTTTAGACTGTAGTTTAGACTGTATTTTAGACTTTTAGACTGTAGTTTAGACTGTAGTTTAGACTGTATTTTAGACTTTTAGACTGTATTTTAGACTTTTAGACTGTATTTTAGACTTTTAGACTGTAGTTTAGACTGTAGTTTAGACTGTATATTAGACTTTTAGACTGTATTTTAGACTTTTAGACTGTAGTTTAGACTTTTAGACTGTAGTTTAGACTGTAGTTTAGACTGTATTTTAGACTTTTAGACTGTAGTTTAGACTTTTAGACTGTAGTTTAGACTGTAATTTAGACTGTATATTAGACTTTTAGACTGTATTTTAGACTTTTAGACTGTAGTTTAGACTGTATTTTAGACTTTTAGACTGTATATTAGACTTTTAGACTGTATTTTAGACTTTTAGACTGTAGTTTGGACTGTATTTTAGACTGTATTTTAGACTTTTAGACTGTATTTTAGACTTTTAGACTATTTTAGACTTTTAGACTGTAGTTTAGACTGTAGTTTAGACTGTATATTAGACTTTTAGACTGTAGTTTAGACTGTAGTTTAGACTTTTAGACTGTAGTTTAGACTGTATTTTAGACTTTTAGACTGTAGTTTAGACTGTAGTTTAGACTTTTAGACTGTAGTTTAGACTGTATTTTAGACTTTTAGACTGTAGTTTAGACTGTAGTTTAGACTGTAGTTTAGACTTTTAGACTGTAGTTTAGACTGTAGTTTAGACTTTTAGACTAGTTTAGACTGTAGTTTAGACTGTATATTAGACTTTTAGACTGTATTTTAGACTTTTAGACTGTAGTTTAGACTGTAGTTTAGACTTTTAGACTGTAGTTTAGACTGTATTTTAGACTTTTAGACTGTAGTTTAGACTGTAGTTTAGACTTTTAGACTGTAGTTTAGACTGTAGTTTAGACTGTAGTTTAGACTTTTAGACTGTAGTTTAGACTGTAGTTTAGACTGTAGTTTAGACTTTTAGACTAGTTTAGACTTTTAGACTGTAGTTTAGACTGTATTTTAGACTTTTAGACTGTAGTTTAGACTGTAGTTTAGACTGTAGTTTAGACTTTTAGACTGTAGTTTAGACTGTAGTTTAGACTATTAGCCTATCGTTTAGTATAGGCCTCCTCAGGTGATATTTCTGTGTCCATCCATTTATCTTCTCCCGCTTAATCCAGCTGGGTTGTGGGAACATCTTGCTGCCCAATCCTCACAGCACCTGACCCCCCCGATGAACCCCTCTGTGAGTGGAGCCCACAGGAGGACGTCATGGTCCTTGATGTTAGTTCTTAGGGGAACTGGCATGTTTTGAATTGATGGGGGGAAACCGTGCCCAGAGGATATTTCTGTATCCTGTAGTTTAAATTGATTGTGTCCTGTTCCTTTTATTTGCTCACTGCGTGAATGTCTCTGAGTCAGATTCTCCTCAGGCTCTGAGGAATGAAGCAGGTCTGGTCTGTGGGCGGGGCCAAGTGTTTTGGGGGCGGGATTAGGGCACGAGTGGGCGTGTCTTGGGCCAGTTATAAAAAGGCCGCCAGTGCGGTGCTGCTCAGATCCGCTCCAAGGAGCCTGAAGAGTCTGTTGCTTTTACCTTCAACCCCGACCCGACACCATGCTACACAGGTGAGACACTGCACACACCTGAGACACTGCACACACCTGACACTGCACACACCTGAGACACTACTGCACACACCTGAGACACTACTGCACACACCTGAGACACTGCACACACCTGAGACACTGCACACATCTGAGACACTGCACACACCTGAGACACTGCACACACCTGAGACACTACTGCACACACATGAGACACTACTGCACACACCTGAGACACTACTGCACACACCTGAGACACTGCACACACCTGAGACACTACTGCACACACCTGAGACACTGCACACACCTGAGACACTACTGCACACACCTGAGACACTGCACACACCTGAGACACTGCACAGACCTGAGACACTGCACACACCTGAGACACTACTGCACACACCTGAGACACTGCACACACCTGAGACACTACTGCACACACCTGAGACACTGCACACACCTGAGACACTACTGCACACACCTGAGACACTGCACACACCTGAGACACTGCACACACCTGAGACACTGCACACACCTGAGACACTGCACACACCTGAGACACTACTGCACACACCTGAGACACTGCACACACCTGAGACACTGCACACACCTGAGACACTGCACACACCTGAGACACTACTGCACACACCTGAGACACTGCACACACCTGAGACACTGCACACACCTGAGATACTACTGCACACACCTGAGACACTGCACACACCTGAGACACTGCACACACCTGAGACACTGCACACACCTGAGACACTACTGCACACACCTGAGACACTGCACACACCTGAGACACTACTGCACACACCTGAGACACTGCACACACCTGAGACACTGCACACACCTGAGACATTATTGCACACGCCTGAGACACTGCACACACCTGAGACACTGCACACACCTGAGATACTACTGCACACACCTGAGACACTGCACACACCTGAGACACTGCACACACCTGAGACACTGCACACACCTGAGACACTACTGCACACACCTGAGACACTGCACACACCTGAGACACTACTGCACACACCTGAGACACTGCACACACCTGAGACATTATTGCACACGCCTGAGACACTGCACACACCTGAGACACTGCACACACCTGAGACACTGCACACACCTGAGACACTGCACACACCTGAGACATTACTGCACACACCTGAGACACTGCACACACCTGAAACACTGCACACACCTGAGACACTGCACACACCTGAGACACTACTGCACACACCTGACACACTGCACACACCTGAGACATTACTGCACACACCTGAGACACTGCACACACCTGAGACACTGCACACACCTGAGACACTACTGCACACACCTGAGACACTGCACACATCTGAGACATTACTGCACACACCTGAGACACTGCACACACCTGAGACACTGCACACACCTGAGACACTGCACACACCTGAGACACTACTGCACACACCTGAGACACTGCACACATCTGAGACATTACTGCACACACCTGAGACACTGCACACACCTGAGACACTGCACACACCTGAGACACTACTGCACACACCTGAGACATTATTGCACACACCTGAGACACTGCACACACCTGAGACATTACTGCACACACCTGAGACACTGCACACACCTGAGACATTACTGCACACACCTGAGACACTGCACACACCTGAGACACTGCACACACCTGAGACACTGCACACACCTGAGACACTACTGCACACACCTGAGACACTGCACACATCTGAGACATTACTGCACACACCTGAGACACTGCACACACCTGAGACACTGCACACACCTGAGACACTACTGCACACACCTGAGACATTATTGCACACACCTGAGACACTGCACACACCTGAGACATTACTGCACACACCTGAGACACTGCACACACCTGAGACATTACTGCACACACCTGAGACATTACTGCACACACCTGAGACACTGCACACACCTGAAACACTGCACACACCTGAGACATTACTGCACACACCTGAGACATTACTGCACACACCTGAGACACTGCACACACCTGAGACACTGCACACACCTGAGACACTACTGCACACACCTGAGACACTGCACACATCTGAGACATTACTGCACACACCTGAGACACTGCACACATCTGAGACATTACTGCACACACCTGAGACACTGCACACACCTGAGACACTGCACACACCTGAGACACTACTGCACACACCTGAGACACTGCACACATCTGAGACATTACTGCACACACCTGAGACACTGCACACACCTGAGACACTGCACACACCTGAGACACTGCACACACCTGAGACACTACTGCACACACCTGAGACACTGCACACACCTGAGACATTACTGCACACACCTGAGACATTACTGCACACACCTGAGACACTGCACACACCTGAGACATTACTGCACACACCTGAGACACTGCACACACCTGAGACATTACTGCACACACCTGAGACATTACTGCACACACCTGAGACACTACTGCACACACCTGAGACACTGCACACACCTGAGACATTACTGCACACACCTGAGACACTGCACACACCTGAGACACTGCACACACCTCAGACACTGCACACACCTCAGACACTGCACACACCTGAGACATTACTGCACACACCTGAGACACTACTGCACACACCTGAGACACTGCACACACCTGAGACACTGCACACACCTGAGACACTGCACACACCTGAGACATTACTGCACACACCTGAGACACTGCACACATCTGAGACATTACTGCACACACCTGAGACATTACTGCACACACCTGAGACACTACTGCACACACCTGAGACACTGCACACACCTGAGACACTGCACACACCTGAGACACTGCACACACCTGAGACACTGCACACACCTGAAACACTGCACACACCTGAGACATGACTGCACACACCTGAGACACTGCACACACCTGAGACACTGCACAGACCTGAGACATTACTGCACACACCTGAAACACTGCACACACCTGAGACACTGCACACACCTGAGACACTGCACACACCTGAGACATTACTGCACACACCTGAAACACTGCACACACCTGAGACACTGCACACACCTGAGACACTGCACACACCTGAAACACTGCACACACCTGAGACATTACTGCACACACCTGAGACACTGCACACACCTGAGACACTGCACACACCTGAGACATTACTGCACACACCTGAGACACTGCACACACCTGAGACATTACTGCACACACCTGAGACACTGCACACACCTGAGACACTGCACACACCTGAGACATTACTGCACACACCTGAGACACTGCACACACCTGAGACACTGCACACACCTGAGACACTGCACACACCTGAGACATTACTGCACACACCTGAGACATTACTGCACACACCTGAAACACTGCACACACCTGAGACATTACTGCACACACCTGAAACACTGCACACACCTGAAACACTGCACACACCTGAGACATTACTGCACACACCTGAAACACTGCACACACCTGAAACACTGCACACACCTGAGACATTACTGCACACACCTGAGACATTACTGCACACACCTGAGACACTACTGCACACACCTGAGACACTGCTGCACACACCTGAGACACTGCACACACCTGAGACATTACTGCACACACCTGAGACATTACTGCACACACCTGAGACATTACTGCACACACCTGAGACACTGCACACACCTGAGACACTGCACACACCTGAGACACTACTGCACACACCTGAGACACTACTGCACACACCTGAGACACTGCACACACCTGAGACACTGCACACACCTGAGACACTGCACACACCTGAGACACTACTGCACACACCTGAGACACTACTGCACACACCTGAGACATTACTGCACACACCTGAGACACTGCACACACCTGAGACACTACTGCACACACCTGAGACATTACTGCACACACCTGAGACATTACTGCACACACCTGAGACACTGCACACACCTGAGAAACTACTGTACACACCTGAAACACTGCACACACCTGAGACACTGCACACACCTGAGACACTGCCGCACACACCTGAGACATTACTGCACACACCTGAGACATTACTGCACACACCTGAGACACTGCACACACCTGAGACATTACTGCACACACCTGACACACTGCACACACCTGAGACACTGCACACACCTGAGACACTGCACACACCTGAGACACTGCACACACCTGAGACACTGCACACACCTGAGACATTACTGCACACACCTGAGACACTGCACACACCTGAGACACTACTGCACACACCTGAGACACTGCACACACCTGAGACATTACTGCACACACCTGACACACTGCACACACCTGAGACACTGCACACACCTGAGACACTGCACACACCTGAGACACTGCACACACCTGAGACACTGCACATACCTGAGACATTACTGCACACACCTGAGACACTGCACACACCTGAAACACTGCTGCACACACCTGAGACACTGCACATACCTGAGAGACTGCACACACCTGAGACACTGCACACACCTGAGACACTGCACACACCTGAGAGACTGCAGACACCTGAGAGACTGCACACACCTGAGACACTGCACACACCTGAGACACTGCCGCACACACCTGAGACACTATTGCACACACCTGAGACACTGCACACACCTGAGACACTACTGCACACACCTGAGACACTACTGCACACACCTGAGACATTACTGCACACACCTGAGACACTGCACACACCTGAGACACTTCACACACCTGAGACACTGCACACACCTGAGACACTACTGCACACACCTGAGACACTACTGCACACACCTGAGACATTACTGCACACACCTGAGACACTACTGCACACACCTGAGACACTGCCGCACACACCTGAGACACTGCACACACCTGAGACACTACTGCACACACCTGAGACACTGCCGCACACACCTGAGACACTACCGCACACACCTGAGACACTGCACACACCTGAGACACTACTGCACACACCTGAGACACTACTGCACACACCTGAGACACTACTGCACACACCTGAGACACTACTGCACACACCTGAGACACTACTGCACACACCTGAGACACTACTGCACACACCTGAGACATTACTGCAGACACCTGAGACACTGCACACACCTGAGACACTGCACACACCTGAGACACTGCCGCACACACCTGAGACACTGCACACACTTGAGACACTGCACACACCTGAGACACTGCACACACCTGAGACACTGCACACACCTGAGACATTACTGCACACACCTGAAACACTGCACACACCTGAGACACTGCACACACCTGAGACACTGCACACACCTGAGACATTACTGCACACACCTGAAACACTGCTGCACACCTGAGACACTGCACACACCTGAGACATTACTGCACACACCTGAGACACTGCACACACCTGAGACATTACTGCACACACCTGAGACACTGCACACACCTGAGACATTACTGCACACACCTGAGACACTGCACACACCTGAGACATTACTGCACACACCTGAGACACTGCACACACCTGAGACACTGCACACACCTGAGACATTACTGCACACACCTGAGACACTGCACACACCTGAGACACTACTGCACACACCTGAGACACTGCACACACCTGAGACACTGCACACACCTGAGACACTACTGCACACACCTGAGACATTACTGCACACACCTGAGACACTGCACACACCTGAGACACTGCACACACCTGAGACACTTCACACACCTGAGACACTGCACACACCTGAGACACTGCACACACCTGAGACACTGCCGCACACACCTGAGACACTGCACACACCTGAGACACTGCCGCACACACCTGAGACACTACTGCACACACCTGAGACACTACTGCACACACCTGAGACACTACTGCACACACCTGAGACACTGCACACACCTGAGACACTACTGCACACACCTGAGACACTGCACACACCTGAGACACTTCACACACCTGAGACACTGCACACACCTGAGACATTACTGCACACACCTGAGACACTGCACACACCTGAGACACTGCACACACCTGAGACACTTCACACACCTGAGACCTACAACAGATGCCCTCCCACTGAGCTGGGGGCATATACATTAAGCTTGTTAAACTCACATTTGTCAGGATCTGTGTGTATGGGTTTGATTGACACCTGAACCTCACCTGTCAGGGGCGGGGCCTGACAGAGACCAACGGATGCCCATTGTGAGGGAGCTAGAGACAGACAGGTGTGTGTGTGTCTGAGATTAGACCTGCGATGGACAGAACTCAAACACAAACATGTGACTAATGTGGAACTATGAGGAAAACAAGGTGTAGCTGTGAACAGCTGAAAGGTGTGTGAGTCTGGGCTCGTCACAGTGTGAACAATTCATTTTAATTGGTTTATTTTACATTTTATTTTTTTAACTAATATGGAAATATATAATATAGTTAATAGTTGTGAACAACTGAAAGGCGTCATATGCTGAGGCGTGTTCTAGTTTTGTCTCTGTTCTTTTCTGGGCTGTTTCTGATGAGTCTATGTTCACTCAACTGTTCAGGGCTCACACTATTTATGGACTTTAACTAAACATCGTAAAACAGTTTCAGACCACACAAGAGACTAGACCAGGATCCTGGCTCAGATCCGGTTCTGGCTCAGACCTGATTCTGGCTCAGACCTGTGTTGTGCTCTCTTCATTCACTGTTGTTCTTTGTCTGAATGCTCCAGTGCCCACAGGCCAGACTGATCTGTCTGACACCGATCTCTCCTGTGTGTGTGTGTGTGTGTGTGTGCACATGTGTGTGTGCACGTGCGTGTGTGTGTGTGTGCACATGTGTGTGTGCACGTGCGTGTGTGTGTGTGTGCATGGGGGGGTCTCTAAATTAAAGCAGTGTTAGACGCTTGTATCAGATTCACAGATGAGGAGCGCTCCTGCAGGTGTTCAGTCTCTGAGTGGAGCCTGTGTGTCTGCGTCATGGTCCAAAAGTTCAACATAAAAACTCTCAAAAGTGACACGCAGGGAGGGCATCTGACACACAGGGAGGGTATCTGACACATAGGGGTACAGGGCGATGGGAGGGCATCTGACACACAGGGGTACAGGAGGAGGGGAGGGCATCTGACACACAGGGAGGGCATCTGACACACAGGGGTACAGGAGGAGGGGAGGGCATCTGACACACAGGGGCACAGGGTGATGGGAGGGCATCTGACACAAAGCCAGAGGGAAATGAGGGGGAAGTCGAACCAGGTCTTTAGTACTTTTTCCACACAATGCACTGAATCAGTATGACAGACCTTTCAGATGTTCAGACACATTCAAATCGTCACTTTGCATTTTCCATTTGACTTTGGTGGAAACAGAAGCTCAAAAGCAAATGAGACCTCACCCAGACCTGGTCTAGTTCTGTTTCTGGTTTAGTCCTGTTGAAACTTGGTATAGTCCTGGTTTAGTTCTGGTTTAGACCTGGTATAGTCCTGGTTTAGTCCTGGTTTAGTCCTGGTTTAGACCTGGTTTAATCCTGGTTTTGACCTGGTATAGTCCTGGTTTAGTCCTGGTTTAGAACTGGTTTAGGCCTGGTTTAGTCCTGGTTTAGGCCTGGTTTAGTCCTGGTTTAGTCCTGGTTTAGACCAGGTTTAGTCCTGGTTTAGTCCTGGTTTAGTCCTGGTTTAGTCCTGGTCTAGTCCTGGTTTAGTCATGGTCTAGTCATGGTTTAGACCTGGTTTAGTCCTGGTTTAGTCCTGGTTTAGTCCTGGTTTAGTCCTGGTCTAGTCCTGGTTTAGACCTGGTTTAGTCCTGGTTTATTCCTGGTCTAGTCCTGGTTTAGACCTGGTTTAGTCCTGGTTTAGTACTGGTCTAGTCCTGGTTTAGTCCTGGTTTAGTCCTGGTTTAGTCCTGGTTTAGTCCTGGTTTAGTCCTGGTTTAGTCTTGGTTTAGACCTGGTTTAGTCCTGGTTTAGACCTGGTTTAGTCATGGTTTAGTCCTGGTCTAGTCCTGGTCTAGTCCTGGTGTAGACCTGGTTTAGTCCTGGTTTAGACCTGGTTTAGACCTGCTTTAGTCCTGGTTTAGTCCTGGTCTAGTCCTGGTTTAGACCCGGTTTAGACCCGGTTTAGTCCCGGTTTAGTCCCGGTTTAGACCCGGTTTAGTCCTGGTTTAGTCCTGGTTTAGACCTGGTTTAGTCCTGGTTTAGTCCTGGTTTAGTCCTGGTTTAGACCTTGTTTAGACCTGGTTTAGACCTGGTTTAGTCCTGGTTTAGTCCTGGTTTAGACCTTGTTTAGACCTGGTTTAGACCTGGTTTAGTCCTGGTTTAGTCCTGGTTTAGTCCTGGTCTAGACCTGGTTTAGACCTGGTTTAGACCTGGTGTAGTCCTGGTTTAGTCCTAATTTAGTCCTGGTTTAGACCTGGTTTAGTCCTGGTTTAGTCCTAATTTAGTCCTGGTTTAGTCCTGGTTTAGACCTGGTTTAGTCCTGGTTTAGTCCTAATTTAGTCCTGGTTTAGTCCTGGTTTAGACCTGGTTTAGTCCTGGTCTAGACCTGGTTTAGACATGGTTTAGTCCTGGTCTAGACCTGGTCTAGACCTGGTTTAGTCCTAGTTTAGACCTGGTTTAGTCCTGGTTTAGTCCTGGTCTAGACCTGGTTTAGACCTGGTTTAGTCCTGGTCTAGTCCTGGTCTAGTCCTGGTCTAGACCTGGTTTAGTCCTGGTTTAGACCTGGTCTAGTCCTGGTTTAGACCTGGTTTAGACCTGGTTTAGTCCTGGACTAGTCCTGGTTTAGACCTGGTTTAGACCTGGTTTAGACCTGGTCCAGTCCTGGTTTAGACCTGGTTTAGTCCTGGTTTAGACCTGGTTTAGTCCTGGTTTAGACCTGGTCTAGTCATGGTTTAGTCCTGGTCTAGTCCTGGTCTAGTCCTGGTCTAGTCCTGGTTTAGTCCTGGTTTAGGCCTGGTTTAGACCTGGTTTAGTCCTGGTTTACTCCTGGTCTAGACCTGGTTTAGTCCTCATTTAGTACTGGTTTAGACCTGGTTTAGACCTGGTTTAGTCCTGGTCTAGTCCTGGTTTAGTCCTGGTCTAGTCCTGGTCTAATCCTGGTCTAGACCTGGTCTAGACCTGGTTCAGACCTGGTTTAGACCTGGTTTAGTCCTCATTTAGTCCTGGTTTAGACCTGGATTAGACCTGGTTTAGTCCTGGTCTAGTCATGGTTTAGTCCTGGTTTAGTCCTGGTCTAGTCCTGGTCTAATCCTGGTCTAGACCTGGTTTAGACCTGGTCTAGACCTGGTTTAGTCCTGGTCTAGTCATGGTCTAGTCCTGGTCTAGTCCTGGTTTAGACCTGGTTTAGACCTGGTTTAGTCCTGGTCTAGTCCTGGTCCAGTCCTGGTCCAGTCCTGGTCTAGTCCTGGTCTAATCCTGGTCTAGACCTGGTTTAGACCTGGTCTAGACCTGGTTTAGTCCTGGTCTAGTCATGGTCTAGTCCTGGTCTAGTCCTGGTTTAGACCTGGTCTAGACCTGGTTTAGTCCTGGTCTAGTCATGGTCTAGTCCTGGTCTAGTCCTGGTTTAGACCTGGTTTAGACCTGGTTTAGACCTGGTTTAGTCCTGGTCTAGTCCTGGTCCAGTCCTGACGTGGTGGTTGTTGCAGGTCCGTTGCCGTGGTGATGTTTCTCTCTCTCGTCTCGGGGCTTTTGTCTGCTCCACTTCCAGGTCAGACTCTAAACTCCTGATTTACTTTTACTTTGACTCTTTTTCATAATGTTTTTGTTTTGCAGACGACTTTTTTACTTTGACTCATTTTCATAACGGTGTTTTTGTTTTGCAGACGACTTTTTTACTTTGACTCTTTTTCATAACGGTGTTTTTGTTTTGCAGACGACTTTTTTACTTTGACTCTTTTTCATAATGTTTTTGTTTTGCAGACGACTTTTTACTTTGACTCTTTTTCATAACGGTGTTTTTGTTTTGCAGACGACTTTTTACTTTGACTCTTTTTCATAATGTTTTGTTTTGCAGACGACTTTTTACTTTGACTCTTTTTCATAACGGTGTTTTTGTTTTGCAGACGACTTTTTACTTTGACTCATTTTCATAACGGTGTTTTTGTTTTGCAGGCGACTTTTTACTTTGACTCTTTTTCATAATGTTTTTGTTTTGCAGACGACTTTTTTACTTTGACTCATTTTCATAACGGTGTTTTTGTTTTGCAGACGACTTTTTTACTTTGACTCTTTTTCATAACGGTGTTTTTGTTTTGCAGACGACCTTCCGTCCGACGACAGTAAGACTTTATTTTACTCCTGACCAACGTTGTGAAAACACTTTTACATAAAACCCTTTTATACTTAAACTAAGAGCTGCTTTAGTCACTTCCTGGTTTAGTCACATGACCTCTCTGTGTTTAACAGAAGCCCCGACATCTGGCCCCGCCCCCACAGGTAAACTCACCTGGATTTCTTGGTGAACACCTGAAAGTTTTGGTATAAACGCTGTATTAAAGAGCCTGTGTTTTCAGACAGCTCCGACTCTGCAGAAACAACAGAAGGTGAAAGTGCAGCTGTCAAACATTTAAATCACAGATCACCAAGAGCGGCGGCCATTTTGTGTGAAACTAACTTCACTTTTCTGTCCTCAGCTCCATCTGCGGAGACCAGCACCGACCAAACAGGTACTTGGTCCAACAGCTCCAATACATATTCTGCCCATTTATGCAAATATGTGTCTGTAGATCAATGAAAATCACAGTGCAGCTGAGACATGTTTGGTCTTTAAAAGAGCTGTACATACAACACTGTCAGTGTTAAGCTGTACATACAACACTCTCAGTGTTAGAGCTGTACGTAGAACACTCTCAGTGTTAAGCTGTAGGTAGAACACTCTCAGTGTTAAGCTGTATGTAGAACACTCTCAGTGTTAAGCTGTATGTAGAACACTCTCAGTGTTAAGCTGTACGTAGAACACTCTCAGTGTTAAGCTGTACATACAACACTGTCAGTGTTAAGCTGTACATACAACACTCTCAGTGTTAGAGCTGTACGTAGAACACTCTGTGTTAGAGCTGTACATACAACACTGTCAGTATTAAGCTGTACGTAGAACACTCTCAGTGTTAAGCTGTACATAGAACACTCTGTGTTAAGCTGTACATAGAACACTCTCAGTGTTAAGCTGTATGTAGAACACTCTCAGTGTTAAGCTGTACATAGAACACTCTCAGTGTTAAGCTGTATGTAGAACACTCTCAGTGTTAAGCTGTAGGTAGAACACTCTCAGTGTTAAGCTGTATGTAGAACACTCTCAGTGTTAAGCTGTACATAGAACACTCTCAGTGTTAAGCTGTATGTAGAACACTCTCAGTGTTAAGCTGTACATAGAACACTCTCAGTGTTAAGCTGTAGGTAGAACACTCTCAGTGTTAAGCTGTATGTAGAACACTCTCAGTGTTAAGCTGTATGTAGAAGGTAAGGTAAGGTTTATTTATATAGCGCTTTACACAGACACATGTCCCCAAAGTGCTTTACACAGCTTTTTACAGAGTATCTTCATTCACTCCATACCCAGTGGTGGTGCTACTGTTATAGCCACAGTTGCCCTGGGGCAGACTGACGGAGGCGCGGCTGCCAGAACACAGTGTTAGAGGAAGACTAGTCCACAGATTCCCGCCTTGGACAGATTGTGACCACAGGTGGTCCGTCTGTGAGTAAAACAAAGTCACGTCTGGTCGGGGCTCATATGATAATTTCTGAATTATGTCTGTTTGATGTTCTCCTTTAATGGTGGTGGTGCAATAGTGTGAAGGACCTTCTAAATTTGACCATGTTGCTAAAATCCAGAAAAGCCTTTGCTTATTTATTTATTTATTTGACAGGGACAGTGCAGTCAGACATAGTTACATACAGAGTTTGCAGCTGATACAAGGTTTAGCAAATGCTAATTTTCAACCCCCGTCCCTGGTTGAGCTTTTCTACACTAACGTACATATAAAACAATCAAATTTCATCTATATAACTACAGCAATAAAAGACATGTAACACTCATTCATTCACTCACTCAGCTGATTCATTCACATATTCTAACATTATTTACACATCTTTGGTTTCTCTTGAGCCAAGATTTGAGTTTAAAGGTGAACAATATGAACTCACAGATGGACTTCATTTCTGTGGGAGTTCCACAGTTTACAGCCTTTATAAGAGAAGCCGACTGTCCAAATGACCTCCTGCACTGGGGGATTTTACAATTAGAGTTTAAGGTGCCTCTTGTCGTCCTGCTGCTGTTTGGTCTTTGTACAAATGTACTGAGCGGTTTTGGAGCCAGATTATGGAAACATTTGAAAAATAATTTGAGAAAACATAAACTGCTGAAACTGTCGAAACTTAATAGATTATAATGATTGAGAATGTGCTTTTTCAGAATATGACAATGGTGGTGGGAAATGTTTTTTTATCCAGTATTTTTCGACTCTTTTATAGGTTTTCAGTGGTTTTAAGTGTTGTGGGGCAAGAGACCCACTGTTAAACAATAATCTATGTGAGAAATAATCAAGGAGTAGAAATAGGTTTTTACAACATTCATGATTATGTTGTTCCTGATGTGATAAAAATTCCGATTACTGAATTAGACCTGGGACACTTTTTACGTGAGTTTTGAAGTACAATATGGGATCTAGAATAACTCTAAGGTATTTAAATTCTGTGAGCACATCAAGTTCTATTCCACTGAGAAAAAACTGATGTCTTCAATTCAGTGACATTTGGAGAACTACATAAAAATTTTTTTTGGTGTTTAACAAATGGCACGAATCTGTGCTCCAGTTATGCATAGATAAAAGGACAGCTGTGAGGTCCTCAGCAGCTGTGAGGTCCTCAGCAGCTGTGAGGTCCTCAGCAGCTGTGAGGTCCTCAGCAGCTGTGAAGTTCTCAGCAGCTGTGAGGTCCTCAGCAGCTGTGAGGTCCTCAGCAGCTGTGAGGTCCTCAGCAGCTGTGAGGTCCTCAGCAGCTGTGAAGTCCTCAGCAGCTGTGAGGTCCTCAGCAGTTTGCTGAATGCTTTTGGCTTGAGAGCGTAGATGAGTGCATCGTCCGCATACATGTGTGAGAATTTGCATTTGGAAAATTATTGATAAAAAGGGAGAATAACACTGGCCCAAGGATTGACCCCTGTGGGACCCCAATCACAATCCAAACACTGTGATTTTACACCATCAACTACCACATACCGTTTCCTGTGGGACGATGTAAACCGTTGAAGAGCTGTAGATGTTAAACTGAGTCCACCTGGAGCAGAATCTGATGGGGTTTGAGTCAAAGGTTTTCTTCAGTCTAAGACCCAGACCCAGGGACTCCTCTCGAGCTCTTTCTGTTTTCTGTTCGCACACACAGGGCAGCGTCTGTGGAATGATGAGCCCAAAAGCCAAACTGTAGTGGGTGTAGTGAGGGTTGGGTGTTTTCCAAAGGAGGAATAAGGAGTTTAACTGCCCACTTCTCAGCTATTTCAGAGTAAACAGAATTTATGCTTATTGGATGATGATTACCCTTGTCTGTTTAGCACCTGATTTAAAATTAGTGTCACCACAGCTATTTTTCAATCAGATGTTTGAAGGACATATTGAGGAAATAGTGATAAGTTGTACAAGATGATTCTTAAATTCTTTCAGAAAATGTGTATTTAGACCAAATGCATCAAGTTCTTTGGAGTTTTTAAGCCTGGAAATTTCATGGTCT
Organism: Odontamblyopus rebecca; assembly: GCA_030686955.1. Classification (NCBI taxonomy): domain Eukaryota; kingdom Metazoa; phylum Chordata; class Actinopteri; order Gobiiformes; family Gobiidae; genus Odontamblyopus; species Odontamblyopus rebecca. The sequence continues at coordinate 38,090,054 of CM060669.1, forward strand.
GAAATATTAGTGATCCTGAATATATCCTGATCAGGGAAACTGATATTCTCAGCGCAGCAGAGTGTTGAGCGAGCTCCTTTACAGAGGTTATGAAAAAACTGTTTCAGTGAGTAGCTCAGCAGAGCGGCTCTTTGATAATGGATGGATAATAATGTTATTTTTGTTTCCTTTACGGCCAAGCAAATTATTTAGATATTGACAAATAATGTTACCATTGCCTTTTGCATTCTTTATTACATTTCTGAAAACATATTTTGCTTTAAACTTGCAGCTACTTTATTTTGTGCATGAGTAAAGCTCTGGCTTTCTATAATTATACCTGTTTTCAGAAATTCTTTCAGTAACTGATCTCTAGTTTTCATCAGGTTCCTACATTCTTTGATCAGCAAATTTAAGTTTATTTAATTTAAGCTTCCCTCTGGTGGTGAAGGTTGATATTACATCTTTAACCGTTTTGTTGAGTTGATTCCTACAAACATGAGGATCGTCACTGGACAGTTTACTGACTATGAGGCTTCGGCCACATTTTGTTGGTTCCTGGGTATAAATTCATTTATGATAATCCTACAATGTCAATGTTTGAGTCCCTTCATGTGATTCAGGCGCTGACACTTTGATACTGCATGTTTATATAAGCACACAGAAGCCCCTTCAGTCTAGTCCTGGTCTCGTCCTGGTCTAGTCCTAGTCTAGTTCACACTTTGACGCAGTGTGAGTCAAAAGTGTGAACGCATCCTGTGATTAGTCAAAACCTGGTTCTGGATTAGTTCTAGGTTAGTCCTGGTTTAGTTCTGGTTGAATACTCTTTTTATTGCAGGTTCTGATGGATCAGAAGTTCTTGGAACTGAAAGTCCTGACTCCAACTCTGCTCCACAGACTGAAAAAGGTAAGAGGACAAAACCAGGACTAAACCAATATGTGACTGAAAAGACTTTAAACTACAATCTATTTCAGATGACTCTGAATCTGAACCTGATCAGAAGTCCAGTCTGGACCAAGGACCAGACTCTATAGTAGACTCTAGATTGGACTCTGAAGGTGAGCAGGAAAGAGAAAAAGACGTGCACATGGGTAAAAATTATTTTGAGGTACAGCAACATTTATAAACTAGTGTTAATCTTTCAGGAGGAGATGACAATGAAAAGGAAGAACTGCAAGACAATTCAACATCTGCTCCTGAAAACACCCCAAGCCAAGAGGAGGAGGGTGCAGAGGAGGCTGCAGAGGAGGCTGCAGAGGAGGGTGAAGAGGAGGCTGCAGAGGAGGGTGAAGAGGAGGGTGCAGAGGAGGTGGGAGAAGAGGAGAAGAGTCAAGAGAAGGCGAGTGTAGAGGTGGAGAGTTTGGAGGAGAAGAGTTTGGAGGAGGAGAGTTTGGAGGAGAAGAGTTTGGAGGAGGAGAGTTTGGAGGAGAAGAGTTTGGAGGAGAGTTTGGAGGATGCAGAGGAGGAGGGTACAAAGGAGGAGAGGAGTCTAGAGGCGATTCTTGAGGGAGATGCAGAGGGGGAGGAGGCTGGAGACCCTGTGAGTGCAGAGGAGGTTGAGGGCACAGAGGTGAACAGTCAAGAACAGGAATCAGATGAAGCCAAGGTATTTCTGGAGGGTTTACAGGTCAAAGAAAATGTAGAGGAGAGCGTGGAGGACTCTGTGGAGAAAAACAGAGATGGCGATGCAGAGAATGATGCAGAGGATGACTCAGAGGCTGAATCGGAAGAGTTTCAAAGCAAGGAGGACCCAGAAACAGGTTAAACACTCTTCACTTGTGCCTTTGCTTTCTGTGGGGAATTAGCTGCAAATAAATGAATGAATACAGTAAGGTACAAGCTAAAGCTAATGCTAATGCTAATGCTAACCTATATTAAATGATGATTATAAGAGACAGATAAGTGAAGATGCACAGAAGCCTGCCCCTCTCTGTCTAATAATAATTATACTAAAATTATAATATGATCAGATCCAGAGCAGTTGTGAACAGCTGAAAGGTCTGCTCACTGTTAGAAGCCTGGTTTTAGTGACTGCTTTGTATTTCAGATGAAGAGAAGAACATTTCTGAGTCTGCGTCTGAGGCCGGTACGTCCACATTTCAAACAGAAAACAGTCGAAGGTTTCACTCTTTAACCATTCATTTCTCTGCAGATGCCAATATCGACAGCACCACTGAGAAAGACGACTCTGACCCAGGTGTTTAGAGCAAAGCAACGTCATGTGATGTTCTGACCATCCCCTGAACCCCCCTCTGACCCTCCTCTAACCTCTGACCCTCCTCTGACCCTCCTCTGACCTCTGACCCTCCTCTGACCTTCCTCTGACCTCTGACCCTCCTCTGACCTCTGACCCTCCTCTGACCTCTGACCCTCCTCTGACCCCCCTCTGACCTCTGATCCTCCTCTGACCTCTGATCCTCCTCTGACCTCTGACCCCTGTTGATCTTCTGTATTTTTTCTGTTTTTCTCGTCACTGCAGAGTCAAAGTCCAGTGAAGACGATGGAGATGAAGATGATGAGGTGCCGCTGCCTGAAGAGGAAGAAGAGGATGAAATCACCTCAGACTCTGAGGAGGACGGCACAGAGCAAACCAGCGACAAAGAGCCGACAGAGTCTGACGACAGCACAGATGAAGACAAAATGGGGGAGGAAGAAGAGAAGGAAGAGGAGGCAGTGACCGTTCAAACAACTGACGACACGACTGACGACACGACTGACGACACGACTGACGACACGACTGAAGACACGACTGACGACACGGCTGAAGACACCACTGACGACACCACTGACGACACGACTGACGACACGACTGAAGACACGACTGACGACACGACTGAAGACACGACTGATAACACGACTGACGACACGACTAACGACATGACTGACAACACGACTGAAGAGACGACTGACGAGACGACGGACGACACGACTGACGACACGACTGGCGACACGACTGACGACACGACTGATGACACAACCTCAGACACTTCAGAAATGGACACAAATGATGGAGACCAAAAAGAGCCGGACCAGTCTGACTACAGTCTGGAGTCCACAGAAGGTACGAGGACTAAACCAGGACTAATCTGAGACTAAACCAGGACTAAACCAGGACTAAGCCAAGATTAAACCAGGACTAAACCAGGACTAGTTCTAATTGTATAATTCTAATTCTAATAATTCTTGTTTTTAGCAACTCCCAGGGATGACGACTCTACCACTGCCGTCACTGAGGGTAACTCTGACTCACAGTTCACACGAGTCAGTTCACACGAGTCAGTTCACACGAGTCAGTTCACACGAGTCAGTTCACATGTTTCAGTTCACACGAGTCAGTTCACATGTTTCAGTTCACACGAGTCAGTTCACATGTTTCAGTTCACACGAGTCAGTTCACATGTTTCAGTTCAGACGAGTCAGTTCACACGAGTCAGTTCACATGACTCAGTTCACATGACTCAGTTCACACGACTCAGTTCACATGGTTCAGTTCACATGTTTCAGTTCAGACAAGTCAGTTCACACGAGTCAGTTCACATGTTTCAGTTCACACGAGTCAGTTCACATGTTTTAGTTCACACAAGTCAGTTCACATGTTTCAGTTCACACGAGTCAGTTCACATGTTTCAGTTCACATGAGTCAGTTCACATGTTTCAGTTCACACGAGTCAGTTCATATGTTTCAGTTCACATGTTTCAGTTCATATGTTTCAGTTCACATGGTTCAGTTCACATGTTTCAGTTCACACGAGTCAGTTCACATGTTTCAGTTCACATGTTTCAGTTCACATGTTTCAGTTCACATGTTTCAGTTCACATGTTTCAGTTCACATGTTTCAGTTCACATGTTTCAGTTCACATGTTTCAGTTCACATGTTTCAGTTCACATGTTTCAGTTCACATGTTTCAGTTCACATGTTTCAGTTCACATGAGTCAGTTCACATGAGTCAGGTGTTTGTGGTTTGACGTGTGTGTGTTTGTGGTTTCAGCCATGGCGTAGGAGAGGCTCCACAGGTAACTTCACACTGTCCCATTCAAACTGTGTTTAATTGAATTGAAGTAAATTTGAACTGGTTTCTGTCTTTAATCACATTATGTAAACAGATGTTAATGTTATATCACCAAACCCAAGCACAAATATTCTCTTCTATAACAAACCATTATTTATTGCTATTGGAAACCCATTTGAATGTGCCTTGCCCAAGGACACAACAGTACAAACTGTGAGAGTACGATTCACTCAACTTTAAATGCTGATGTGTTTTCTGCAGCGGCTGAACAGCTGAAGGGCACATTCTTATGATTGTCTCAAACTGACTTATGCTTAAGGAAGAGAGTGAAGTTTTACAGTAAAAGTAAAGGTGGAGGAAGTGCTGACGTTAAAACAGGTTTTTATTGTAAATGTTCTGACGTTAACTCAAACTATTTTAGGCTTTGGTTCATCCTCATTCCTCTCATTCTAAAGTTTTACCTAAAGTAAAGTAAACAGGATTTTCCACAAAGAAAACGTCCTTTACTTTTCAGAGCAAATATTATATATACTATACTTAACTATACTTTACGGATACGAGAATATATATAATATATAATATATAATATATACTACACCACTGTTATAATATGAACCCATCCTCACAATAACAGGGTGCAGTTTCAAACCAACAAGACTAAGTCCATTTTAATTCAAGGCGTGTCTTTACAGGAGGGCGTTCCACTGGCCGGCGGTGAGCTGTGATTGGTCTGTTCATCTTCCAGCAGCTCTCCAATTGGTCAGATCGTGGTGTTGGTGCCTGGCTGTAAATGTTTGTTAGTTTCTCTAAAGAAATATGTCTAAAATTATAAATAAATACCTGCCGTGCATCTGACTGGTGTCTGTTTAAATATTTGTCTATATCTGTGATAATAAAGTCTAATTTGTGTGAAACTAAAATAAAGTTTGAAAACACTGTGTCTTTTTCTTCCTCAATTTCACAATTTGATTATTTATTATACTTCAAATATTCAACTGCCAAAAGCACAGAGCATGTTGTAGGTGTCAGCAGTATATGTTTATAGGTGTACAATAAGATAAAAACACATTTGCAACTTGAGATAAAAAAAACAAGAAATGAAATTAGTGAATAAACTTTCACATTAAATGTCTAATTTAATTTGTTTACCGAATTATCTTAATTTAAGAATGAACTTTGAAGACAGAACTACTTCTGTACTGCCACACTGCCACCTAGAGGCCAAAAACATTCATTCAAAATACAAGCCACCAGTGAAAGGAACAGCTCTGGTCAACAATAATAAGCTACAAACACAAAACCCTGTGGAGATATGAAGGTGAGCTGAACCCTGCAGCTGTTCAGTTTGAACCTGTGATTTAACAGCTATTTTAATGTGTTTTGTTCTAATGTGAGGAAATGTTCCGCAGTAGAACTTAAACCCCGTTCTAATGTGAGGAAATGTTCCGCAGTAGAACTTAAACCCCGTTCTAATGTGAGGAAATGTTCCGCAGTAGAACTTAAACCCCGTTCTAATGTGAGGAAATGTTCCATTCGGTGCATGTTAAATGACTAACCTGATAAGCAGAAATGTAAACAGGGCCAAGGGTTAGGGTCAAGACCACATGACCGCACCAAGACCACATGACCGCACCAACACCACATGACCGCACCAAGACCACATGACCGCACCAACACCACATGACCGCACCAACACCACATGACCGCACCAACACCACATGACCGCACCAAGACCACATGACCGCACCAACACCACATGACCGCACCAACACCACATGACCGCACCAACACCACATGACCGCACCAACACCACATGACCGCACCAAGACCACATGACCGCACCAACACCACATGACCGCACCAAGACCACATGACCGCCCCAAGACCACATGACCACACCAAGACCACATGACCACACCAAGACCACATGCCCGCACCAAGACCACATGACCGCACCAAGGCCACATGACCGCACCGACAAGGCCACGTGACCGCACCAAGACCACATGACCGCACCAAGACCACGTGACCACACCAACAAGACCACGCACCAACAAGACCATGTGACCACATCAACAAGACCACGTGACTGCACCAAGACCACATGACCGCACCAACAAGATCATGTAACCTCATCAACAAGACCACGTGACTGCACCAAGACCACATGACCACACCAACAAGACCATGTGACCACATCTACAAGACCACACCAATAAGACCACATGACCACACCAAGACCACATGACCGCACCAACAAGACCATGTGACCACACCAATAAGACCACATGACCACACCAAGACCACGTGACCGCACCAACAAGATCACAAGAGGAGCACCAGCAGAACCAGGAGAAACATCAGATGCCTCAGAACAGAAAAGAAGAACAGGAACAGCAAAGATCCTGCAGAACCGTCAGGCTCCAGAACTCTGGAGAGAACCTGAGCTGGTGGATATATGTATTTTTATATGTATGTGTATAAAAATGTGTATGTGTGTGTGTATGTGTGTGTATGTGTGTATGTATGTGTGTGTATCAATGTGTGTATGTGTGTGTGTATGTGTGTGTAAATGTGTGTATGTGTGTGTGTGTGTGTGTGTGTATGTGTGTGTCAATGTGTGTATGGGTGTGTGTGTGTGTGTGTGTAAATGTGTGTATGTGTATGTGTGTGTGTGTGTATGTGTATGTGTGTGTGTATGTGTAGGGATGTATGTGTGTGTATGTGTGTGTGTATGTGTGTGTGTGTGTGTGTGTGTATGTGTGTGTGTGTGTGTATGGGTGTGTGTGTGTGTGTGTATTTGTGTGTTTGTGTGTGTGTGTGTGTGTATGTGTGTGTGTATGTGTGTGTAGGTATGTATGTGTGTGTGCATGTGTGTGTATGTGTAGGTATGTATGTGTGTGTGTGTATGTATGTGTAGGTATGTATGTGTGTGTGTAGGTATGTGTGTATGTGAATGTGTGTGTGTGTAAATGTGTGTGTGTGTATGTGTGTGTAGGTATGTATGTGTGTATGTGTGTGTATGCATGTGTGTGTATGTGTGTATGTGTGTGTGTGCGTGTGTGTGTATGTGTGTATGTAAATGTGTGTGTGTGTGTAGGTGTGTATGTATGTGTGTGTGTGGGGGGGGTTACCTGCGGTCGCTCCAGGTGAAGCTCGGGGTCACACAGGTCTCAGAAGCTTGAGCTGCGTCTGTGAAGTGGAACGATCCCAAGAACCCCCCCCCCCCCAACCCTAACCCCCCACACACACACACACACACCCACACACACGCACACACACACCCACACACACACACACCCACACACACACACACACACACACACATACACACCCACACACTCTGCTCTGATTGGCCCAGACCACACAGGTCGGGACTCACCTGAGACCTTAACTGCACAGACAGAGTGGAGCCAATGGAGCCCCTTATTGAAGCTCTAAGCAAGAAGCACATGTACACTTCACTCAGAGACAACAGGAGTCTAACCCACCACCTCCTGGTGACAGGAAACAGGATAAACCCTCTGCCACAGTCACACAGGGAGTCTAACCCACCACCTCCTGGTGACAGGAAACAGGATAAACCCTCTGCCACAGTCACACAGGGAGTCTAACCCACCACCTCCTGGTGACAGGAAACAGGATAAACCCTCACAGTCACACAGGGAGTCTAACCCACCACCTCCTGGTGACAGGGAAACAGGATAAACCCTCACAGTCACACAGGGAGTCTAACCCACCACCTCCTGGTGACAGGGAAACAGGATAAACCCTCACAGTCACACAGGGAGTCTAACCCACCACCTCCTGGTGACAGGGAAACAGGATAAACCCTCACAGTCACACAGGGAGTCTAACCCACCACCTCCTGGTGACAGGGAACAGGATAAACCCTCACAGTCACAGTACAGCGACTCTCCTCACCTGTATATTCTACATGTGCATTAATCTGTGTAAAGTCTCATGATTATAAATGGTTTTAGTAGAAAAGTCCAAGTCCTGAAGACTGGACCAAGAATTGAACCCTGACCCTGTAATAAAAAGATCTAAATGTTTCAGTGAAGCTTTGTCTGGCATTAAATCACTGGATTTATTCTGAGAAAAATACACTGCACTAAATGTGTTTAGTGAAATGCTTCAAACTGCACTGTTAAAGTAATAATCTTAATAACATTTTCATTAATAAAGTAAAAACTATTTGGCAAAATATAACAAATAAATTGAACCGGCAGCTCAGTAATTCTAATCAATGACGATAGTAATTCAATAAAACTTAAAAATGTCATAATGAAAAACAAAAAAAAACTTACATCAAGATGAAAAATTATTACACATAGAAAAAAACAATGGGTTTATTTTATTAAAATGCATTTTACTGCTTAAATAAAGTTCATAAAAAATACTTTTGCAGTGCATTGTGGGCAATTTCAGGCCCTGCCCAGGGTTAGGGTTCTGGAGCATCATGGCAGGACAAACCTCCACATGGGGCTGATGAGAGGGCTGAAGGACACAGAGGACCTCCTCCTGGAGCATCTGAGGCCCAGATCTACCACACCAGACGAAGAGGCTCCTGAGACAGTACAACACAGGGGCCCCAGAGACAGAGGCCCCCGAGACAGCTGCAGGGTGCAAGATGCTGCAGGGAAACCCAGGGAAATGGCTTCTTCGCCCTCCATGGGTGGTCTCTCACATCCTCCTCCAGCTCGGGTCCTCTTCCAGTGGCCTGGGAGCTTCAGGGTTCTGCAGTTCTTTGCTGTTGCTGTACTGGTTGGTTCAGTCGGTATCTGAAGTCCCACAGGACCTCGGTTTGGTCAGTCTGTATCTGAAGTCCCACAGGACCTCGGTTTGGTCAGTCTGTATCTGAAGTCCCACAGGACCTCGGTTTGGTCAGTCTGTATCTGAAGTCCCACAGGACCTCGGTTTGGTCAGTCTGTATCTGAAGTCCCACAGGACCTCGGTTTGGTCAGTCTGTATCTGAAGTCCCACAGGACCTCGGTTTGGTCAGTCTGTATCTGAAGTCCCACAGGACCTCGGTTTGGTCAGTCTGTATCTGAAGTCCCACAGGACCTCGGTTTGGTCAGTCTGTATCTGAAGTCCCACAGGACCTCGGTTTGGTCAGTCTGTATCTGAAGTCCCACAGGACCTCGGTTTGGTCAGTCTGTATCTGAAGTCCCACAGGACCTCGGTTTGGTCAGTCAGTATCTGAAGTCCCACAGGACCTCGGTTTGGTCAGTCTGTATCTGAAGTCCCACAGGACCTCGGTTTGGTCAGTCTGTATCTGAAGTCCCACAGGACCTCGGTTTGGTCAGTCTGTATCTGAAGTCCCACAGGACCTCAGTTTGGTCAGTCTGTATCTGAAGTCCCACAGGACCTCGGTTTGGTCAGTCGGTATCTGAAGTCCCACAGGACCTCGGTTTGGTCAGTCGGTATCTGAAGTCCCACAGGACCTCGGTTTGGTCAGTCGGTATCTGAAGTCCCACAGGACCTCGGTTTGGTCAGTCGGTATCTGAAGTCCCACAGGACCTCGGTTTGGTCAGTCGGTATCTGAAGTCCCACAGGACCTCGGTTTGGTCAGTCTGTATCTGAAGTCCCACAGGACCTCGGTTTGGTCAGTCTGTATCTGAAGTCCCACAGGACCTCGGTTTGGTCAGTCTGTATCTGAAGTCCCACAGGACCTCGGTTTGGTCAGTCTGTATCTGAAGTCCCACAGGACCTCGGTTTGGTCAGTCTGTATCTGAAGTCCCACAGGACCTCGGTTTGGTCTCCACGACTGTTGGAGGTGTTTCCTATCTGGACCTCGGGGTCTCCAGCCCCATGTTTCTGCAACTATGGCTCCACTTGGTTATTAAGGAGTTTCATGTTCACTTTCCCTGCAGCATCTGACACCTGCAGTTATGTGCTGGACTCAGGAGCCTGTTTGCACAGCCTACATTAGAGGTACTCAGGAGCCTGTTTGCACAGCCTACATTAGAGGTACTCAGGAGCCTGTTTGCACAGCCCACATTAGAGGTACTCAGGAGCCTGTTTGCACAGCCCACACTAGAGGTACTCAGGAGCCTGTTTGCACAGCCCACATTAGAGGTACTCAGGAGCCTGTTTGCACAGCCCACATTAGAGGTACTCAGGAGCCTGTTTGCACAGCCCACATTAGAGGTACTCAGGAGCCTGTTTGCACAGCCCACACTAGAGGTACTCAGGAGCCTGTTTGCACAGCCCACACTAGAGGTACTCAGGAGCCTGTTTGCACAGCCCACATTAGAGGTACTCAGGAGCCTGTTTGCACAGCCCACATTAGAGGTACTCAGGAGCCTGTTTGCACAGCCCACATTAGAGGTACTCAGGAGCCTGTTTGCACAGCCTGCACTAGAGGTACTCAGGAGCCTGTTTGCACAGCCTGCACTAGAGGTACTCAGGAGCCTGTTTGCACAACCCACACTAGAGGTACTCAGGAGCCTGTTCGCACAGCCCACATTAGAGGTACTCAGGAGCCTGTTTGCACAGCCCACATTAGAGGTACTTAGGAGCCTGTTTGCACAGCCTACACTAGAGGTACTCAGGAGCCTGTTTGCACAGCCCACACTAGAGGTACTCAGGAGCCTGTTTGCATAGCCTATACCAGAGGTACTCAGTTCGTGGACTCCAGTCCGGAACCAAATGCAGTGACATCCGGACCGAGACAAAAATCTCTCTCTAGATTTTTTTTCATACTGTTCCGGATCCACACAGTATTTCACTGGCCTGTGATTTGCTGTGAAGCTGTGTTCTCCATCCCCACCCGACTGGTTACACACCACCACTCTGACACCACCACTCTGACACCACCACTCTGACACCACCACTCTGACACCACCACTCTGACACCACCACTCTGACACCACCACTCCGACACCACCACCACTCCGACACCACCACTCCGACACCACCACTCCGACACACCACCACACCGACACCACCACTCTGACACCACCACTCTGACACACCACCACTCCGACACCACCACTCCGACACACCACCACTCCGACACACCGCCACTCCGACACACCGACGCCACCACTCCGACACACCACCACTCCGACACCACCACTGACACCACCACTCCGACACCACCACTCTGACACCACCACTCCGACACACCGACACCACCACTCTGACACACCACCACTCCGACACCACCACTCTGACACACCACCACTCCGACACCACCACTCTGACACACCGCCACTCCGACACACCGCCACTCCACCACTCTGACACACCACCACTCCGACACACCACCACTCCGACACACCACCACTCCGACACACCGACACCACCACTCCGACACACCACCACTCCGACACACCGACACCACCACTCTGACACACCACCACTCCGACACACCGACACCACCACTCTGACACACCACCACTCCGACACACCGACACCACCACTCCGACACCACCACTCCGACACCACCATTCCGACACACCACCACTCCGACACACCGACACCACCACTCTGACACACCACCACTCCGACACACCGACACCACCACTCTGACACACCACCACTCCGACACACCGACACCACCACTCTGACACACCACCACTCCGACACACCGACACCACCACTCTGACACACCACCACTCTGACACACCACCACTCCGACACACCGACACCACCATTCCGACACACCACCACTCCGACACACCGACACCACCACTCTGACACACCACCACTCCGACACACCGACACCACCACTCTGACACACCACCACTCCGACACACCGACACCACCATTCCGACACACCACCACTCCGACACACCGACACCACCACTCTGACACACCACCACTCTGACACCCCGCCACTCCACCACTCTGACACACCACCACTCCGACACACCGACACCACCACTCCGACACACCACCACTCCGACACACCGACACCACCACTCTGACACCACCACTCCGACACACCGACACCACCACTCTGACACTCCGCCACTCCGACACACCACCACTCCGACACACCACCACTCCGACACACCACCACTCCGACACACCGCCACTCCGAAACCCCCCCACTCTGACATACCGCCACTCCTAGTCCGACAAACCGCCACTCCGACACACCGCCACTCCTAGTCCGACAAACCGCCACTCCGACACACTGCCACTCGGACACACTGCCACTCTGACACACCGCCACTCCGACATGGACGTCTAGGCCTAATTGTCGGAGTGGTGGTGTGTACTTTGTTTTCAAACGTCCCTGCACTCTGACATGTCTTTCCTCTGTGGTCGGAGTGGCAGCATATTAGTTTTCTTTTCAACATCCCGCCATTTTGACATGTAATTATTACGTTTCAAGTGCGCTCTTTTCAGGACCATATTTTCACGGACTCGTGGCGTTGGGGGTAGCCTACGTACCGGAGGAGGCGTGTCACGCGCGACCGAAAGAGGCGCGTTACGCGCGGCCGGAGGAGGCGCGGCATGGTTTAATCCTGGTTAAATCCTGTTTTAGACCTGGCTTTAGTCCTGTTATAGACATGGTTTTAGACCTGTTTTAGACCTGGTTTAGTCCTGGTTTAGATCTGGTTTAGACCTGGTTTAGTCCTGGTTTAGACCTGTTTTTAGTCCTGGTCTTAATCAGGACTAAATCAGGTCTAAACCAGAACTAAAACCAGGTCTAAAACCAGTCACAGTCCTTACTGTTTGTGTTGTTTTGACGCGTAGTTAGAACATTTGGGAGGTGCAGGCAGAGAACTATAATAAAATCTTATTTTCCACCCATGGGTAAGGCGGTCGACACAGCTTTGATGCAGAACCATAAATTGGCCTTAATTCAGCCTTTAGCTTTTCACACTGATTCGGACAGAACACACAATACTTTGTGCATAGTTCAAATGTTCCATGTGGGTTTGTAATTGAGTACCCCTGGCCTACAACTTGCTGTCTTGTGAGTGGTGGATCTGGGATTCTATTGCTCAGGTGCTCAAGGCTCCTGTGCTTCAGGATGAGGTCTCTGTGTCTTTCAGCCCTCTCAAGCCTTTGGGAGGATTTCTTGATATCAGGCACTTCAGTTCTGTTTCGGTGGTACAAGAGACAGGTTATTGGCCAACAGTTGAATGGGACTCGACTCTTTGAGGGATCCTTCAGGATCAGACGATATGCCCTTCTGTTTGGCTGTCCAGTTTTTTCATGCCTGAGACTCTTTCCTGAATTTCACAGTGATGGTGACTTGAGTCTGTTCAGGGAGGTTGCTGTGGTCTTCTTTCACTGTGCATCACTGTTATGTGATGCCTCCCACTCCCATACGCCTTTCCAGGACCTTTCAGTCTCCAGCCTTGTTGGCTCTGCTCTGGTGTTGTGCCATTGAGGTACACTTTTGCAGGTCGTGTTGTGAACAGGTGCTTTATTCGTCTGGCTTCATTATCTCACGTGTACCTCTTTAGGTGGCTGGCCAAGGCTTGGAACCTTTGTTTGGCAGTTTTGAGTGCCTCAGGTAGGCCATCTAATTGTTCTACTTGGATACTTTTTCATTGCACCTTTCTGGGCCTCTGACAGTCAGCTCACTTCTCTCCATGCTTCCTTAGTTTTAGCCTCTAACTGTCTTTTCCATGGTGCTTGATCCATTGCTGTTTGGAAATGACAATGCAAGATGGCGCATGCTCCACTGCGGTAGCACGATCTGAGCTTGGTTTGACTTGTCTGTTTGGTCTTTGTATGTTACGTTAAGTTACACTTAGATGGATGAAAAATTTACCATCAAGGCAGGGCCACAATAATTGCCCTACTTCTAATGTCATGGCTGATTTATAGGAGCATCGCCCATTTGACAGACGGCAGCAACAGTTTACTCACCTATAGTCACGATGAGCTCCTGCTACATCAGACCTCTCTGCTGAGTAACACCAGACCTGCTGTCACTCTGCCACCAGAGCTCCAACCAAGAAACCGGGGAAGACGTGGTAGTGTCCAGGGCAAGATTTGGATATGTATGTCCATTCAAGCCTCCTCTCCCATCCATCATTCTATCAAACGTCCATTCACTCCCTAATAAAATGGATCTTCTACATGCCAGATGCCAACTAGAAAGGGCTTTCAGGGACAACTGTGTCATCGCCCTTATGGAAACATGGCTGGATGAGTTTATCGCCGATTCCGATGTCAGTCTAGACAATTTTAACATACTGCGATCTGACAGGACTGAGCGGGCGGGGAAGAAATGTGGTGGGGGGTGTGCTTATACATCAATAATAGATGATGCACAAACATCAAAGTCCATCATAAATCATGCACACCTGACTGAGAAATAATGACTGTGTCCCTCCGTCCTTTCTACCTACCTAGGGAATTCCCTGCTATTGTGATCAGCTGTGTTTATGTCCCTCCCAGTGTGAACAAAATCACTGCAGCCGAGCTAATTGCCGGGGAAGCTAATGACATGCTAGCTAAGTATCCCGGTGCTCCAGTGTTCATTATCAGGGATTTTAACAACTGCCGAATGAACATTGTTTAACCATCTTTCCAACAATATGTGGACATTTCGATGAGACGGGTAAACATCTTGGATATGCTATGGTAACATTGCCGATGCTTTCCATGCCCACTCATATCCATCGCTTGGGACTGCGGATCATAACATCTCACTACTTACGCTGTACAGCCAACACCTGAAGAGACACCGCCCGGAGAGCTACAGCGTCCCGCAGTGGTTGGGGGAGGCCATTGCATGTCTTCAGGGTTTGCTGGCCTGCACAGACTGGGAGGTTTATCAGGGATCACAAGGCTTCTGTGATCACTGATTATATAAATTTCTGCATTGGCACTTACATTCCTGTAAAATCAATTAAGAAATTTCCCAATACTAATCCCTGGGTTACTCCCCAACCAAGACTAAGTTTGAAAAAGAAATATAAAGCATTTAAGGAAAACAATTTGGCTGCGATGAGACTGGCAAATACGGTGCTGAAAGCAAAACTGCAAAACAAGGATGGATTGGAAAAAGAGTTCACCAATATGAACACAAAACAAGATTTCCATAAAGTATGCACATTAGCAGGTTGCAAACCCAGACTCAGAGCACAGACAGTTACAGACCCAGCACAGTTTGTTAGAGAACTCAAGATATTCTATGCACGCTTTGAAGGGGTGGATTATTCTTCTGATTGTGAGAGACTTCTAAAAGAACTTCCAGCAGCTGAGGATGCTGTAGGTTGTCTGCTGCACCTCCTCCAGCACCTAGACTCACCAGGTCACTTCGCCCGAATCCTCTTTGTGGACTTCAGCTCAGCCTTTAACTCCATCCAGAGGCACCTAATGATCCAAAAACTACAACAACTCAATATCCCCTTGTCATAATTTTTATACAATCACAATCCAGTGACAGTATTTGTGACATTTAAACGCCAGTCTCCTACCAATTGAGATTAAATCAGACCACTGAGTCAGTTCTTTTTACGTGCCTTGCACGGAGAAGAGCTCGGCCAGCGTCCAGCTCTCTAGGCTCGTCCACGCTGCTCTTCCAAAGCTCATCCGATTCCAGCACACCTTTATTCATTTCAAACAATCCATCATGTCAGTACAAAGGCAACCTGATCAACGTATACATAATCTCGTTAAGCTTACCACAGATAACATAGTGAAGTATATCATGACTTTGTTTTACATTGGATCAGATGGGTACAAATTTACGATCGGGACTGAGCTGGGCACGAAGCAAGAGGTCACAAGAGGTCACACATCTGGTTTTAGCAGAGATAGTGTTAACACAGGCTCTTTTCATCCTCTGCAAATTTGAGATCACCTTTTAACTTAGATGTACATTTTTTAATAACCTCATCATTATAAGCATTTTATTCTAACATTTTCCCCCTGTTTATAAAAATTACATCATATAAGATCAGAACATGCCATTTCACTAGCACATGCCATCACAAAAATGTGTAAAATCGTACACTGAGGATAATGTTGGCTCTTAGTCATTTTAACTTGTGTTTACATTTGCCTATTTGTGTTCAAAGTCCTGGTTGTCTTCGTCAGGGTCAATTCTGTCTTGTCCTCTTTTGTCAGTGTGGTTGTAGGCTGTGTCACAGTCTCAAAGACAGTTGTTACATTTGTGTTGTGTGAATTGTGCACTCACTACCAAGTCAGGGTGTGTATGCTTGATATGTATCACAAACAATATTGCTATGTGCACCATGAATAGAATCATTACAAATAACACCTTATTTAACCATCTTAACTGGGTGTCCTGTGGTTGTCTGACGTCTTCTCCTCTCAGACAGTTGTTTTTCCCTTGGGATGGATGGAGCTGTCATCTTTTTCAGTGCCCGAGGGTAACTTCCTCGTAAGAACACCGTTGGAGTGAACGTAGTTTACCTACTGCTCACTCTTGAAGCGGAGTCTGGTTGACTTGAAGTCCTGAGTCAGTGATGTCCTGCGTCTAGGAGGTCCAGTAGTAGTCTAGGCGTTCTGCGTTTGCGAGTTCTCGGAGGCTGGGTCTGGATCTGTCCGGTCCAACTGGTTCCTTCACTTACAGTGCGACTGATGAATCCAGGTTGACCTTTCCTTGACCTTTACTGCAGTAGATGTAGCCAGGACGACTTGATGAGTCCCACCTTGGACTGGTCCTGTTCTGCCTTAGAGTCTTTATGAACACGTGGTCTCCTGGTTTTGCCGTGTTGCCCTGTGGAGAAATAGTTCTTTCTGGCAGTTTATTGTTGTTTACAACGTTTCTTGTTAACAGGGTTTTTCTCAAATAGTCAATAAGATCTTGATCAGAGTCTGGTTGTTCTTTTATCTTCATGAGTCCATGTGTAGCATGTGAAAAGGATGCTCTGGAGTCGGAAAACTCCTCTAGGTTTCTGTTGTCTTTGTGCATTATTTTTAATACAGATTAGGCATTGTTTACAAAATTTTTTTTTAGTATTTATTAAAACCTATTGTATTAACCTTATTTCCCCCTGTTTGACACATTTGGCAAAGCCTATTGTGTCAATTTTCTTTTATTTTCCTGACACTTATATTTGTATTTCTTATTTAGTCATGCTCATGGAATTTGTGTTTTTGTCTTTCTCACTGTCACTATCTCTTCCCTCCCCCCCTCTCTCTATCTCTTCACTTGGCATAGTTGACTAGGCCTTGCGCCTCTGTCTTACTGTCACCTTTTGACCTAGGAGATGGGAGACGTCAGGGGGATGGAGTTTTCTTATCATATGCGGGTGGAGGGCTCTGCTGGGCCTCTGGATTAGTGGGAAGTGCCCAAACTAGATTTTGGTTGGCTTGTGTTTTTCGTACTTTTAATTCTGGAAGTTTTGGATAAAGCCCCATAGTCCTAAACTCCTCCTTTTCTTTTCTTTTTCACCCAATTTCTCATTTTCGCCTTGTTCCTCACCACCCTCTGCCTGTAGAGGGCTTTTTTCACCACTGTGCTATCATCGCCCTTCGGACGAGACACTTTAAATGTTTTAACGCTTTTACTTATCATGAATTGATAGGTTCATCATCAGCTCGCTTAACTTTATTTCATCTAATTTTTCATCAAAATTATATTTTACTTTTCATTTTCGTAGGAATTTGCAACTCTCTCCGAGTCTGTTTCTATTTTTACTGTTTTTTTTTCTTTTTTTCTCTGCCATGATACTTTGTGTCTAAGTTTTGCCTACTGTTAATCAACGAAACTTCTCTGTGTTTTATGACAAGCTTCTACCACGATGGGCGGTCATAAACTGGGTGTTAATTCACACACTGAGAAGGACGCTGGATCAATTTTCAACAAAACATTGACCTGTGACCTGAATGAGATTCAACCTTGATACATCTTAACAATGATCAGTTTGACTTCCCCCATTCATTCACACTCTACAATAACTACAAATCTCTATGTAGTTCTGTTTAACTTCACTCTCTAGAAGTTAAATTACTGACCTCAGGTGATATAACTGGATCTGGTTGACCGGGTCCTTCCACGAAGAGGATGCCCCACAGGGGTTGCCGTCGAGAAAAGACGGATTTTTCAGCTCCAGCTGGGTGCGCACTCTCCAATCTCTGTCGTTCATCCTCCAGGCAGAAGTACACCGAATCCGGCTCGAAGGACCATTATGTCATAATTTTTATACAATCACAATCCAGTGACAGTATTTGTGACATTTAAACGCCAGTCTCCTACCAATTGAGATTAAATCAGACCACTGAGTCAGTTCTTTTTACGTGCCTTGCACGGAGAAGAGCTCGGCCAGCGTGCAGCTCTCTAGGCTCGTCCACGCTGCTCTTCCAAAGCTCATCCGATTCCAGCACACCTTTATTCATTTCAAACAATCCATCATGTCAGTACAAAGGCAACCTGATCAACGTATACATAATCTCGTTAAGCTTACCACAGATAACATAGTGAAGTATATCATGACTTTGTTTTACATTGGATCAGATGGGTACAAATTTACGATCGGGACTGAGCTGGGCACGAAGCAAGAGGTCACAAGAGGTCACACATCTGGTTTTAGCAGAGATAGTGTTAACACAGGCTCTTTTCATCCTCTGCAAATTTGAGATCACCTTTTAACTTAGATGTACATTTTTTAATAACCTCATCATTATAAGCATTTTATTCTAACACCCCTACAGACTGATCCACCTCATCCACAACTTCCTGAGCAACAGACAGCAGGTTGTACATCTGGGCACGATCACATCCTCTGCCCTCACCATAAACATCGGTGCTGGGGATGTGTGCTTAGCCCATTTCTTTACACTCTCTACACAAATGACAATATCAGTCCCTCCACAACCATAACATATCTCAAATACTCAGATGACACTGCCATCCTAGCCCTGCTCAAAGACAATAATTCAGTTATGGACTATCAAAACACAATCATAAAATTCTCTAAGTGGTGTAAGGACAACCATCTCCACCCCAATGTCAGTAAAACAAAGGAATTACTTTCAACCCTCCCTCACTACAGCCACCAATCATCAACAATCAGACAGTAGAGACAGTGGACACTTTCAAATATCTCAGGGTCACAATAGAGAAGGGACTTACATTTGATCAGCACATTACAGACATTTACAAAAAAGGCATCAACAAATGTCAATAATCAGAAAACTCAAAGGACTCTATGTTTCTCTGCATTTGCTATATTGCTGTACAAATCTGTCATCCCTTCCATCATGTTGTATTGTTCCACCTGCTTTTTCAGTCTGCTCGCTGTTAAAAAAAAGACTCTAAACTCACAAAGGTAACTCACACAGCTGCTGGACAGGCCCCTGAATACATTTCAGAAATGTTGTTCCCTCACACCTCTGGCTGCTCCCTCCGGTCTTCAGGCCAAAACCTCCTGAAGGTCCCAAAGACCCGATTTAAAACTCGAGGAGACCTGTCCTTTCAAGCAGTCGCCCCTAGACTGTGGATTGCCCTGCCTCTGTCTCTTCGACTGGCTGAATCTGTTGATTCTTTTAAAAAGCAGCTGAAGACACTGTTATTCAAACAAGCTTTTAGTTAATTCACTGCTCTTTGTCTTATTTACCTGTTTTAACATTTATTATTGTTGTTTTGCACTTCATCTATTTTTACTTGCACTCTGTAAAGCACTTTGTGATTTTATCTGTGAAAGGTGCTATAGAAATAAAGTTTACTTACTTACTTACTTACTTACTAAAATCATAGGACTCCCCACACCCAACCTTGCAGATCTTAATAACAGGGCCATTGGACGCTTTGCACTTTCCATAGAACAAGACCCCACTCACCCACTACAGGATCACTTCACCCTCTCCCCTCAACACGGAGATACAGGGCACTCAGGTGCAGGAGGCCCGCTTTGGCAGAAGTATGATACCCTTGGCCATTACGTTTTTGAAAGGTTGACCCAGATGAGTGCACTGTAATGCCTATTGTAATGTGTCTGTTGTGTTGTGTTGTGTTGTGACTGTGTGTCAAAGAAGCTCTCTGTATGTGAAAATGAATTTCCCCTCGTGGACAATAAAGTCTAATGTCTAAAGTCTATGGTGAGTCTTGTTTCTCATGGCTCCCATGGCTCTTATAGCCCAGCACCTCTGTGATCACAAGTGCTGAAGTGTAGATCAGCTCATTGGTTTCAGTGATGGTTGTGGATGGATCACTCTCAGTGCTGCATTCACATCTTCTAGGAGACTTTCATGGTTAGGGTTAGGGGTTACAGCATCGGAGTTGCCTTGTGTTCATTTGGGCCATGATCTTATCTTTCAGGTCAGTTGCTGCCTCATTCAGCATGATACTTACTAGGGCTTCGTACCACATCTCCGGTTGGGGAGATGGTATTAGCTCCCCTCTGACTTGATTATTTCCCCACTTCCCCAGTTTAATACTCAAAAATAATAAGCAGACCTTTTGTGGTGCTAGACCAATATGTATACTACTTATACTACTTGTACTACTAATATTCTCTTAAATCTTAAACTATTTGATATATTTTAATCTTAATTCTGATTGTCAGCAAGCATACAAAGAGCCATTCAACCTCCACTGCTCTAGCACAAATGACTGATGAATGGTTGTGTAAAACTGATGCAGCCTTGTTTCTGATCATGGTTTAATATAAAAAAAAAACTGACTGCATATGGTTTTTTAAAAATGTGCAATTAAATGGGCAGAGAGTTACCTAGCTAACAGCTCTCAATCTGTGTATTTTAATAATAGTTTTTCTACAAGTAGAGGGTTAGAGTGTGGAGTCAGGGGCCCTGCCTTGGTCAGTAAAACAGTGTGCTGAGGAACTGGACATGTACTAAACTTATTTTAAATACTGCAGACAACCACAACTTTCTTGAATTCTTGATTCTAATGTTGCATTAAGAAATGTAGAACCTGTGCTGCTCACTTTGAAAGAAGGAATAACTATGAATGGACAACTGAATTGGTCAGGTCATATTAACAAGACTAAATAAACCAAACCTAAGACTAACCATACCAAAGACTAACCAAACCTAAGACTAACTAAACCAAAGACTAACCAAACCAAAGACTAACCAAACCAAAGACTAACTAAACCAAAGACTAACCAAACCAAAGACTAACCAAACCAAAGACTAACCAAACCAAAGACTAACCAAATCAAAGACTAACTAAACCAAAGACTAACCAAACCAAAGACTAACCAAACCTAAGACTAACCAAACCTAAGACTAACCAAACCTAAGACTAACCAAACCTAAGACTAATCAAACCAAAGACTAACCAAACCAAAGACTAACCAAACCAAAGACTAACCAAACCTAAGACTAACCAAACCAAAGACTAACCAAACCAAAGATTAAACAAACCAAAAACTAACCAAACCAAAGACTAACCAAACCAAAGACTAACCAAACCAAAGACTAACCAAACCTAAGACTAATCAAACCAAAGACTAATCAAACCAAAGAATACCTAAACCAAAGACTAACCAAACCAAAGACTACTCAAACCAAAGACTAACTAAACCAAAGACTAACCAAACCAAAGACTAACCAAACCAAAGACTAACCAAACCAAAGATTAACCAAACCAAAGACTAACCAAACCTAAGACTAACCAAACCAAAGACTAACTAAACCAAAGACTAAGTAAACCAAAGACTAACCAAACCAAAGACTAACCAAACCAAAGACTAACCAAACCAAAGACTAACCAAACCAAAGACTAACTAAACCAAAGATGAATCAAACCAAAGACTAACCAAACCAAAGACTAATCAAACCAAAGAATAACTAAACCAAAGACTAATCAAACCAAAGACTAACCAAACCAAAGACTAACTAAACCAAAGACTAACTAAACCAAAGACGAATCAAACCAAAGACTAACTAAACCAAAGACTAACTAAACCAAAGATGAATCAAACCAAAGACTAACTAAACCAAAGACTAACCAAACCGAAGACTAACCAAAACAAAGACTAACCAAACCAAAGACTAATCAAACCAAAGAATAACTGAACCAAAGACTAAGTAAACCAAAGACTAACCAAACCAAAGACTAATCAAACCAAAGAATAACTAAACCAAAGACTAAGTAAACCAAAGACTAACCAAACCAAAGACTAATCAAACCAAAGACTAACCAAACCAAAGACTAACTAAACCAAAGATGAATCAAACCAAAGACTAACTAAACCAAAGACTAACCAAACCGAAGACTAACCAAAACAAAGACTAACCAAACCAAAGACTAATCAAACCAAAGAATAACTGAACCAAAGACTACCCAAACCAAAGACTAACCAAACCTAAGACTAATCAAACCAAAGACTAACTAAACCAAAGACTAACTAAACCAAAGACTAAGTAAACCAAAGACTAAGTAAACCAAAGACTAACCAAACCAAAGACTAACCAAACCAAAGACTAACTAAACCAAAGACTAAGTAAACCAAAGACTAACCAAACCAAAGACTAATCAAACCAAAGACTAACCAAACCAAAGACTAAGTAAACCAAAGACTAATCAAACCAAAGACTAACTAAACCAAAGACTAATCAAACCAAAGACTAACCAAACCAAAGACTAACTAAACCAAAGACTAACTAAACCAAAGACTAAGTAAACCAAAGACTAACCAAACCAAAGACTAACTAAACCAAAGACTAAGTAAACCAAAGACTAACCAAACCAAAGACTAACCAAACCAAAGACTAACTAAACCAAAGACTAACCAAACCAAAGACTAACCAAACCAAAGACTAAGTAAACCAAAGACTATTCAAACCAAAGACTAACCAAACCAAAGACTAACCAAACCAAAGACTAAGTAAACCAAAGACTAAGTAAACCAAAGACTAAGTAAACCAAAGACTAAGTAAACCAAAGACTAATCAAACCAAAGACTAACTAAACCAAAGACTAACTAAACCAAAGACTAACCAAACCAAAGACTAACCAAACCAAAGATTAACCAAACCTAAGACTAACCAAACCATAGACTAACCAAACCAAAGATTAACTAAACCAAAGACTAATCAAACCAAAGACTAACCAAACCAAAGACTAACTAAACCAAAGACGAATCAAACCAAAGAATAACTAAACCAAAGACTAACCAAACCGAAGACTAACCAAAACAAAGACTAACCAAACCAAAGACTAATCAAACCAAAGAATAACTGAACCAAAGACTACCCAAACCAAAGACTAACCAAACCTAAGACTAATCAAACCAAAGACTAACTAAACCAAAGACTAACTAAACCAAAGACTAACTAAACCAAAGACTAAGTAAACCAAAGACTAACCAAACCAAAGACTAACCAAACCAAAGACTAACTAAACCAAAGACTAAGTAAACCAAAGACTAAGTAAACCAAAGACTAATCAAACCAAAGACTAACCAAACCAAAGACTAATCAAACCAAAGACTAACCAAACCAAAGACTAAGTAAACCAAAGACTAATCAAACCAAAGACTAACCAAACCAAAGACTAACTAAACCAAAGACTAAGTAAACCAAAGACTAAGTAAACCAAAGACTAACCAAACCAAAGACTAAGTAAACCAAAGACTAAGTAAACCAAAGACTAACCAAACCAAAGACTAACCAAACCAAAGACTAACTAAACCAAAGACTAACTAAACCAAAGACTAACCAAACCAAAGACTAAGTAAACCAAAGACTATTCAAACCAAAGACTAACCAAACCAAAGACTAAGTAAACCAAAGACTAACCAAACCAAAGACTAAGTAAACCAAAGACTAAGTAAACCAAAGACTAAGTAAACCAAAGACTAAGTAAACCAAAGACTAATCAAACCAAAGACTAACCAAACCAAAGACTAACCAAACCAAAGACTAACTAAACCAAAGACTAACTAAACCAAAGACTAACCAAACCAAAGACTAACTAAACCAAAGACTAACTAAACCAAAGACTAACCAAACCAAAGACTAACCAAACCAAAGATTAACCAAACCTAAGACTAACCAAACCATAGACTAACCAAACCAAAGATTAACTAAACCAAAGACTAATCAAACCAAAGAATAACTAAACCAAAGACTAACCAAACCAAAGACTAACCAAACCAAAGACTAACCAAACCAAAGATTAACCAAACCAAAGACTAACCAAACCAAAGACTAACCAAAGACTAACTAAACCAAAGACTAACCAAACCAAAGACTAACCAAACCAAAGACTAAGTAAACCAAAGACTAACCAAACCAAAGACTAACCAAACCAAAGACTAACCAAACCAAAGACTAACCAAACCAAAGACTAACCAAACCAAAGACTAACCAAACCAAAGACTAAGTAAATCAAAGACTAACCAAACCAAAGACTAACCAAACCAAAGACTAAGTAAACCAAAGACTAACCAAACCAAAGACTAACCAAACCAAAGACTAAGTAAACCAAAGACTAAGTAAACCAAAGACTAAGTAAACCAAAGACTAAGTAAACCAAAGACTAATCAAACCAAAGACTAAGTAAACCAAAGACTAATCAAACCAAAGACTAACCAAACCAAAGACTAACCAAACCAAAGACTAACTAAACCAAAGACTAACTAAACCAAAGACTAACCAAACCAAAGACTAACTAAACCAAAGACTAACTAAACCAAAGACTAACTAAACCAAAGACTAACCAAACCAAAGATTAACCAAACCAAAGATTAACCAAACCTAAGACTAACCAAACCATAGACTAACCAAACCAAAGATTAACTAAACCAAAGACTAATCAAACCAAAGACTAACCAAACCAAAGACTAACTAAACCAAAGACGAATCAAACCAAAGAATAACTAAACCAAAGACTAACCAAACCGAAGACTAACCAAAACAAAGACTAACCAAACCAAAGACTAATCAAACCAAAGAATAACTGAACCAAAGACTACCCAAACCAAAGACTAACCAAACCTAAGACTAATCAAACCAAAGACTAACTAAACCAAAGACTAACTAAACCAAAGACTAACTAAACCAAAGACTAAGTAAACCAAAGACTAACCAAACCAAAGACTAACCAAACCAAAGACTAACTAAACCAAAGACTAAGTAAACCAAAGACTAAGTAAACCAAAGACTAATCAAACCAAAGACTAACCAAACCAAAGACTAAGTAAACCAAAGACTAATCAAACCAAAGACTAACTAAACCAAAGACTAACTAAACCAAAGACTAATCAAACCAAAGACTAACCAAACCAAAGACTAACCAAACCAAAGACTAACTAAACCAAAGACTAACTAAACCAAAGAGTAACTAAACCAAAGACTAACCAAACCAAAGACTAAGTAAACCAAAGACTAAGTAAACCAAAGACTAACCAAACCAAAGACTAACCAAACCAAAGACTAACTAAACCAAAGACTAACTAAACCAAAGAATAACCAAACCAAAGACTAACCAAACCAAAGACTAAGTAAACCAAAGACTATTCAAACCAAAGACTAACCAAACCAAAGACTAACCAAACCAAAGACTAAGTAAACCAAAGACTAAGTAAACCAAAGACTAATCAAACCAAAGACTAAGTAAACCAAAGACTAATCAAACCAAAGACTAACCAAACCAAAGACTAACCAAACCAAAGACTAACTAAACCAAAGACTAACTAAACCAAAGACTAACCAAACCAAAGACTAACTAAACCAAAGACTAACCAAACCAAAGACTAACCAAACCAAAGACTAACTAAACCAAAGACTAACTAAACCAAAGACGAATCAAACCAAAGACTAACTAAACCAAAGACTAACCAAACCGAAGACTAACCAAAACAAAGACTAACCAAACCTAAGACTAATCAAACCAAAGACTAACTAAACCAAAGACTAACTAAACCAAAGACTAACTAAACCAAAGACTAAGTAAACCAAAGACTAACCAAACCAAAGACTAACCAAACCAAAGACTAACTAAACCAAAGACTAAGTAAACCAAAGACTAACCAAACCAAAGACTAACCAAACCAAAGACTAACTAAACCAAAGACTAAGTAAACCAAAGACTAAAAAAACCAAAGACTAATCAAACCAAAGACTAACCAAACCAAAGACTAACCAAACCAAAGACTAATCAAACCAAAGACTAACTAAACCAAAGACTAATCAAACCAAAGACTAACCAAACCAAAGACTAACTAAACCAAAGACTAACTAAACCAAAGACTAAGTAAACCAAAGACTAACCAAACCAAAGACTAAGTAAACCAAAGACTAAGTAAACCAAAGACTAACCAAACCAAAGACTAACCAAACCAAAGACTAACTAAACCAAAGACTAACCAAACCAAAGACTAACCAAACCAAAGACTAAGTAAACCAAAGACTATTCAAACCAAAGACTAACCAAACCAAAGACTAACCAAACCAAAGACTAACCAAACCAAAGACTAAGTAAACCAAAGACTAAGTAAACCAAAGACTAAGTAAACCAAAGACTAATCAAACCAAAGACTAACCAAACCAAAGACTAACCAAACCAAAGACTAACTAAACCAAAGACTAACTAAACCAAAGACTAACCAAACCAAAGACTAACTAAACCAAAGACTAACTAAACCAAAGACTAACCAAACCAAAGACTAACCAAACCAAAGATTAACCAAACCTAAGACTAACCAAACCATAGACTAACCAAACCAAAGATTAACTAAACCAAAGACTAATCAAACCAAAGAATAACTAAACCAAAGACTAACCAAACCAAAGACTAACCAAACCAAAGACTAACCAAACCAAAGATTAACCAAACCAAAGACTAACCAAACCAAAGACTAACCAAAGACTAACTAAACCAAAGACTAACCAAACCAAAGATTAACCAAACCAAAGACTAAGTAAACCAAAGACTAACCAAACCAAAGACTAACCAAACTAAAGACTAACCAAAGACTAACTAAACCAAAGACTAACCAAACCAAAGACTAACCAAACCAAAGACTAAGTAAATCAAAGACTAACCAAACCAAAGACTAACCAAACCAAAGACTAAGTAAACCAAAGACTAACCAAACCAAAGACTAACCAAACCAAAGACTAAGTAAACCAAAGACTAACCAAACCAAAGACTAACCAAACCAAAGACTAACCAAACCAAAGACTAACTAAACCAAAGACTAACTAAACCAAAGACTAACCAAACCAAAGACTAACTAAACCAAAGACTAACTAAACCAAAGACTAACCAAACCAAAGACTAACCAAACCAAAGATTAACCAAACCAAAGATTAACCAAACCTAAGACTAACCAAACCAAAGATTAACCAAACCAAAGACTAATCAAACCAAAGAATAACTAAACCAAAGACTAACCAAACCAAAGACTAACCAAACCAAAGACTAACCAAACCAAAGATTAACCAAACCAAAGACTAACCAAACCAAAGAATAACCAAAGACTAACTAAACCAAAGACTAACCAAACCAAAGACTAAGTAAACCAAAGACTAACCAAACCAAAGACTAACCAAACCAAAGACTAACCAAACCAAAGACTAACCAAACCAAAGACTAAGTAAACCAAAGACTAACCAAACCAAAGACTAACCAAACCAAAGACTAACCAAACCAAAGACTAAGTAAACCAAAGACTATTCAAACCAAAGACTAACCAAACCAAAGACTAACTAAACCAAAGACTAAGTAAACCAAAGACTAAGTAAACCAAAGACTAATCAAACCAAAGACTAAGTAAACCAAAGACTAATCAAACCAAAGACTAACTAAACCAAAGACTAACCAAACCAAAGACTAACCAAACCAAAGATTAACCAAACCTAAGACTAACCAAACCATAGACTAACCAAACCAAAGATTAACTAAACCAAAGACTAATCAAACCAAAGACTAACCAAACCAAAGACTAACTAAACCAAAGACGAATCAAACCAAAGAATAACTAAACCAAAGACTAACCAAACCGAAGACTAACCAAAACAAAGACTAACCAAACCAAAGACTAATCAAACCAAAGAATAACTGAACCAAAGACTACCCAAACCAAAGACTAACCAAACCTAAGACTAATCAAACCAAAGACTAACTAAACCAAAGACTAACTAAACCAAAGACTAACTAAACCAAAGACTAAGTAAACCAAAGACTAACCAAACCAAAGACTAACCAAACCAAAGACTAACTAAACCAAAGACTAAGTAAACCAAAGACTAATCAAACCAAAGACTAACCAAACCAAAGACTAAGTAAACCAAAGACTAATCAAACCAAAGACTAACTAAACCAAAGACTAATCAAACCAAAGACTAACCAAACCAAAGACTAACTAAACCAAAGACTAACCAAACCAAAGACTAACTAAACCAAAGACTAACTAAACCAAAGACTAACCAAACCAAAGACTAACCAAACCAAAGACTAAGTAAACCAAAGACTAAGTAAACCAAAGACTAAGTAAACCAAAGACTAACCAAACTAAAGACTAACTAAACCAAAGACTAACTAAACCAAAGAATAACCAAACCAAAGACTAACCAAACCAAAGACTAAGTAAACCAAAGACTATTCAAACCAAAGACTAACCAAACCAAAGACTAACCAAACCAAAGACTAAGTAAACCAAAGACTAAGTAAACCAAAGACTAACCAAACCAAAGACTAAGTAAACCAAAGACTATTCAAACCAAAGACTAACCAAACCAAAGACTAACCAAACCAAAGACTAAGTAAACCAAAGACTAAGTAAACCAAAGACTAAGTAAACCAAAGACTAATCAAACCAAAGACTAACTAAACCAAAGACTAACCAAACCAAAGACTAACCAAACCAAAGATTAACCAAACCATAGACTAACCAAACCAAAGATTAACTAAACCAAAGATTAACTAAACCAAAGACTAATCAAACCAAAGAATAACTAAACCAAAGAATAACTAAACCAAAGACTAACCAAACCAAAGACTAACCAAACCAAAGACTAACCAAACCAAAGACTAACTAAACCAAAGACTAACTAAACCAAAGACTAACCAAACCAAAGACTAACCAAACCAAAGACTAAGTAAACCAAAGACTAACCAAACCAAAGATTAACCAAACCAAAGACTAAGTAAACCAAAGACTAACCAAACCAAAGACTAACCAAACTAAAGACTAACCAAAGACTAACTAAACCAAAGACTAACCAAACCAAAGACTAACCAAACCAAAGACTAAGTAAATCAAAGACTAACCAAACCAAAGACTAACCAAACCAAAGACTAAGTAAACCAAAGACTAACCAAACCAAAGACTAACCAAACCAAAGACTAAGTAAACCAAAGACTAAGTAAACCAAAGACTAATCAAACCAAAGACTAACCAAACCAAAGACTAACCAAACCAAAGACTAACTAAACCAAAGACTAACTAAACCAAAGACTAACCAAACCAAAGACTAACTAAACCAAAGACTAACTAAACCAAAGACTAACCAAACCAAAGACTAACCAAACCAAAGATTAACCAAACCTAAGACTAACCAAACCAAAGATTAACCAAACCAAAGACTAATCAAACCAAAGAATAACTAAACCAAAGACTAACCAAACCAAAGACTAACCAAACCAAAGACTAACCAAACCAAAGATTAACCAAACCAAAGACTAACCAAACCAAAGAATAACCAAAGACTAACTAAACCAAAGACTAACCAAACCAAAGACTAAGTAAACCAAAGACTAACCAAACCAAAGACTAACCAAACCAAAGACTAACCAAACCAAAGACTAAGTAAACCAAAGACTAACCAAACCAAAGACTAACCGAACCTAAGACTAACCAAACCTAAGACTAACCAAACCAAAGACTAACCAAACCAAAGAATAACCAAAGACTAACTAAACCAAAGACTAACCAAACCAAAGACTAAGTAAACCAAAGACTAACCAAACCAAAGACTAACCAAACCAAAGACTAACCAAACCAAAGACTAAGTAAACCAAAGACTAACCAAACCAAAGACTAACCAAACCAAAGACTAAGTAAACCAAAGACTAAGTAAACCAAAGACTAACCAAACCAAAGACTAACCAAACCAAAGACTAACCAAACCAAAGACTAACCAAACCAAAGACTAACCAAACCAAAGACTAACCAAACCAAAGACTAACCAAACCAAAGACTAACTAAACCAAAGACTAACCAAACCAAAGACTAAGTAAACCAAAGACTAACCAAACCAAAGACTAACCAAACCAAAGACTAACCAAACCAAAGACTAACCAAACCAAAGACTAACCAAACCAAAGACTAACCAAACCAAAGACTAACCAAACCAAAGACTAACCAAACCAAAGACTAACCAAACCAAAGACTAACCAAACCAAAGACTAACCAAACCAAAGACTAACCAAACCAAAGACTAACCAAACCAAAGACTAACCAAACCAAAGACTAACCAAACCAAAGACTAAGTAAACCAAAGACTAACCAAACCAAAGACTAACCAAACCAAAGACTAACCAAAGACTAACCAAACCTAAGACTAACCAAACCAAAGACTAACCAAACCAAAGACTAACTAAACCAAAGACTAACCAAACCAAAGACTAACCAAACCAAAGACTAACCAAACCAAAGACTAACCAAACCAAAGACTAACCAAACCAAAGAATAACCAAAGACTAACTAAACCAAAGACTAACCAAACCAAAGACTAACCAAAGAAACCAAAGACTAACCAAACCAAAGACTAACCAAACCAAAGACTAACCAAACCAAAGACTAACCAAACCAAAGACTAACCAAACCAAAGACTAACCAAACCAAAGACTAACCAAACCAAAGACTAACCAAACCAAAGACTAACCAAACCAAAGAATAACCAAAGACTAAACCAAAGACTAACCAAACCAAAGACTAAACCAAAGACTAACCAAACCAAAGACTAACCAAACCAAAGACTAACCAAACCAAAGACTAACCAAACCAAAGACTAACCAAACAAAAGACTAACAAACCAAAGACTAACCAAAGCTAAACCAAACAAGACTAACCAAACCAAAGACTAACAACCAGAACCAAAGACTAACCAAACCAAAGACTACTAGACTAACCAAAGACTAACTAAAACCAAAGACTACCAAAGACTAACCAAACCAAAGAATAACCAAAGACTAACTAAACCAAAGACTAACCAAACCAAAGACTAAGTAAACCAAAGACTAACCAAACCAAAGACTAACCAAACCAAAGACTAACCAAACCAAAGACTAACCAAACCAAAGACTAAGTAAACCAAAGACTAACCAAAATGCGTATGTATATCCGTTATTAAACTTTATTACAGTAAAAACAACTCACAGAATATTTCATGTTCTAACTCTGCCTCACCTGGTCCATGGCTCCAAAGAAGATGAACACGTTTCAAGTATAAAGTATAAACATTCAAAGGCCAGTTACGTCGCCCGGAATGGCAACACTGGGGCCCCACCCTGGAGCCAGGCCTGGGGTGGGTGCACACCGGCGAGCGCCTGGTGGCCGGGCCTTTCCCCACGGGGCCCAGCCGGGCCCAGCCCGAAGGAGCAACGTGGGGCCACCCTCTGGTGGGCCCATCACCCGCGAGAGGAGCCATAGGGGTCGGGTGTGGAGAGATCTGGGCGGTCGAAGGCAGGGGCCTCGGCGACTGGATCTCCGGACATGGAGACTAACTCTGGGGACATGGAATGTCACCTCACTGATGGGGAAGGAGCCTGAGCTTGTGCAGGAGGTCAAGCGGTACCGGCTAGATATAGTCGGCCTCACCTCCACGCACAGCTTGGGCTCTGGAACCCAACTCCTTGAGAGGGGTTGGACTCTCCATTTCTCTGGCATTGGCCGTGGGGAGCGGCGGCGAGCTGGTGTGGGCCTCCTCATCGCCCCTCAGCTCAGCCGCTGAGTGTTGGAGTTCACCCCGGTGAACGAGAGGGTCGCGTCC
Source organism: Odontamblyopus rebecca (assembly GCA_030686955.1). Taxonomy (NCBI): domain Eukaryota; kingdom Metazoa; phylum Chordata; class Actinopteri; order Gobiiformes; family Gobiidae; genus Odontamblyopus; species Odontamblyopus rebecca. Next base: position 38,121,909 of record CM060669.1, read on the forward strand.
CTGCACCTTCGGGTCGGGGACAGGTCTCTCACTGTGGTGTCGGCCTATGGGCCGAACAGCAGTGCAGAGTACCCGGCCTTCTTGGAGTCTCTGGGAGGGGGACTGGACAGTGCACCGACCGGGGACTCCGTTGTTCTACTGGGGACTTCAACGCCCACGAGGGCAACGACAGTGACACTTGGAGAGGGGTGATTGGGAGGAACGGCCTCCCTGATCTGAACCCGAGCGGTGTTCTGTTATTGGACTTCTGTGCTAGTCACAGTTTGTCCATAACAAACCCCAATGTTCCGCCAGGGCTGCCCTTTGTCACCGGTTCTGTTCATTGTATTTATGGACAGAATTTCTAGGCGCAGCCAGGGGCCGGAGGGGGTCCTGTACGGGGACCACAGGATCTCATCTCTGCTTTTTGCAGATGATGTTGTCCTGTTGGCTTCATCGAATCAGGACCTGCAGTGTGCACTGGGGCGGTTTGCAGCCGAGTGTGAAGCGGCCGGGATGAGAATCAGCTGTTCCAAATCCGAGGCCATGGTTCTCAACCGGAAAAAGGTGGATTGCCCTCTCCGGGTGGGTGGGGAGTCTCTGCCTCAAGTGGAGGAGTTCAAGTATCTCGGGGTCTTGTTCACAGTGAGGGGAGGATGGAGCGCGAGATTGACAGGCAGATCGGTGCAGCGTCGGCAGTGATGCAGTCGCTGTATCGGACCATTGTGGTGAAGAGGAGCTGAGACGAAAGGCGACGCTCTCGATTTACCTCAGTCACGTTCCTCCCCTCACCTATGGTCATGAGCTCTGGGTAATGACCGAAAGAACGAGATCGCGGATACAAGCGGCCGAAATGAGTTTCCTTCGCAGAGTGGCCGGGCGCTCCCTTAGAGATAGGATGAGGAGCTCAGTCACACGGGAGGAGCTCGGAGTAGAGTCGCTGCTCCTCCAGTCGAGAGGAGCAGCTGAGGTGGCTCGGGCATCTGGTCCGGATGCCTCCTGGACGCCTTTCTCGGGAGGTGTTCTGGGCATGTCCCACCGGTAGGAGGCCCCGGGGAAGACCCAGGACACGCTGGAGGGACTATGTCTCTCGGCTGGCCTGGGAACGCCTCGGGGTCCGTCCGGAGGAGCTGCAGGAAGTGGCTGGGGAGAGGGGAAGCTTGGGAGCTCCTGCTTAGACTGCTGCCCCCGCGACACGACCCCGGATAAGCGGAAGAAGATGGATGGATGGATGGACGTTTCAAGTATTACAGAATAAAGCTGCACGTGTGGTATCCAATGGTGGATACAGGCTTTTGAAGAACCTGCCTGAATCTGTTTTTAAATAATATTTGGAATTTGGAACAGGCTCCGCTATTAAAGCTGAGATAACACAAAGAAGGTCATAGGAACAGACCTGTACTACTAATGCTAATGATACCAGAGGTTTTAAATCTTGAGTTAAGTGATATTTCCATATTGTTAGTGAGGGACAATTCTTTTTTGCGGTTTCAATCTTATGTACTGGTCCAATGTTGCACTTATGTTTTATAATTATGTGCATATTTAATTCTATCTCTAAGTAATGGATTGCAGGAAGACTAGTTGCCATGTTAGCAACCATATAAACAAATAAATAAACACTCAGATCAGGAGTCTCACCCACAACCTCCGGGTGAGAGGTGGTTTTGTGGTTTTCTCAGGTGAACATTCTGAAGTCCCACCGTTCTCCGTTTCAGTCCACATGATCCTCCGGAAAGTTCTAATTCTTCTTCTGGACTGGATCCACTGAGTCCAGTTTCAGGATGGTTCTGCCCTGATTCACAGGAAGTCCCCGCCAAAATAAAAGAGCAGAGGGCAAAGGGTTTGGACCAGGAAGTGGGCCAAGACTGGTTCAAAACTGGTTCTCGTGGGAAAAAAGTGGTTTAGAATGAAATATAAATATATGTAGAGGAAGTGCAGATTTGATACACTGATTTAGACCTGATTTAGTCCTGGTTTAGACCTGGTTTAGTCTGTGTCTAGACCTGGTTCAGTCCTGGTTTAGACCTGATTTAGTCCGGTTTTAGACCTGGTTTAGTCGTGGTTTAATCCTGGTTTAGTCCTGGTTTAGGTCCTGCACAAAACAGGGTGTTTTTGTCCGGGATCAGAGTCCAGGTGAAACAGGATCAGGACTTAAGTCAGTGACGCGGCGTAAAGTGACCGGACCGGATCAGCTGGTACCGGACCGGGTCTGGGGGGGTCCCAAGGGAGGAATGCTAGAGATAATGGCCTTCTGTCTGGACTCAAACAGGACTGTCTTTATGAGCAGAAACTGGACCTCTCCCCTACCCTTACCCCCGCCCCCTGCCCCCACCCCCTCTCCCAGTGAAAGCAGAGCTGCAGCTGGTCCTGGGTCCAGACTGGGACTGCAGACCCAACATCCAGTGTTATTATGACAGGTGTGGCGCCCCCTCTTGACAGGTGCTGGACAGGTGTAATCCCTACACTTGCCGACAGAGGGCACATACAGTTCAGTGTTTTAGAAATATAAAATAATCATTGTTTGTTTCAGATGAAAATACTGACAGCCATTTTTGTAGTTCACAGCTTATAAAGGTGTTACCTACAACATACTCTGTTCTGATTGGCTTTTGTGTGAGTGCAGCTCCCTGATTGGTTCTCTGCACTGCATTGCTCTATAAAATTATATTACATAGATCTGGTACCTGCGATGGAGCTCTGTTCTAATTGGCTGTTGTTTAATTCTTGCATCCTCATTGGCTCCTTGGAAGTATAAAAGATGAAATGAAGGCGGAGCTGTGTCTTTGTCTGAAACTGAAGAGTCTGGAGCATCATGCTGCCTCTGTGAGTACAATCACTGCTACTACTACTACTACTACTAATGCTGCTGCTGCTGCTGCTGCTGCTACTACTGCTGCTGCTGCTGCTGATATAATATCAACCATTTATGTTGACATATTATAGTTTCAGTTACTACCAATACTATTACTATTATTTCTTAGTTTGAATATACCTGACTGTGAAAATACTAATACTACTATGATAAATCCGTAAACACTGCAGAGTACTGCAGAGTAATACAAACTATTGTAGACTACCACTTTAATACTTAATGGTGCTTTCCTCTTTAATGTTTAATGGTGCATCTAGTGTGAGTGCTTCATATAGTCATTATTAAAAACATTGATTTTCATATTATATAATGTTCTTTTCAATGCAAAGTTTTTAAAACTGCATGAAATGATTTAGAACTCTTTTAACTGAAGTTATAGTCTAGGTTTATTGTTCTAGTCTATGCTATTAATCAGGAATAATGTGTGGACATACACGTCTTAATGTACAACATATGAACATTTGGGTGTCACAGATTCATCTGTATTCATGTGTATTCTGTGTGTACTCTGTGGATTATATATGGATGCACATGGTAGGGTTAAAGTACACTTTACTGGTGCTTACTTTGCTAATACTGGTATTATTATTATATTTTTGCAGAAACATCTTGTTATTTTCAGTGGCGTTAGTTGTTTTCAGCCGAGTGTCTGCAGCGGCGCCTCTTGAAGGTAAAAAATGTTTTTACCATAATAAGAAACAAGGTTAAAAAAGCATAAATAGAAAAATCTAAATGTGGTTTGTTATCACTCTGATGTTTTGGTGTTTTGATTTAAATAAGTTAAGATAATTCATTAAATAACATAAACATTTTAAACTGACACATAGACAGTGCCATAGCGCCCTCTGCAGGTTCACAATACTAAACACACCTAATGAGACGTTAACGATGCTTGATCCTGGTTCAGTCCAGGTTCAGTCCAGGTTCAGTCCGGGTTCAGTCCGGGTTCAGTCCGGGTTCAGTCCAGGTTCAGTCCTGTTATAGGTTTGTTAGGATGTCTCTTATGTTTCAGTGGAGAAGGAAAAAGACGAGGTGGAGATCGAAGGAGGAGAGGAAGCAGAAGGAGAACTGTCCGAGGAGGAGGAGGGTACGACCCAAACGCCACCTAACCCTGCCCACCTCACCCTGTCCACCTGACCCGCCCACCTCACCTTGCCCACCTAACCCCGCCCACCTCACCCTGCCCACCTGACCCCACCTAATGTCACCTAACTCTGCCCACCTAACCGTAAGGATTAAACCTAACCCTATGCCTAACCCTAAGCCTTAAATCTTATGTAAAACCAAATAATAAACAGTGATGATTCATGTCCCAGAAACATGAGTGCCCTTATCATTACATAAAGCACGGGTCATATACGTGCATTAGCCACACACATGCGTAAATAATTATTTTTCTAATATTCTGATGATAAATATAACAAATCAAGACCTTAAAATCAGATCTTAAAATTTCACTTTAGATGATTTAAGGCCTTAAAATTGTGCTAAGCTCTGTTTTGTGCAGCATCTTCTTTAGTAGTGTGTCTTGGTAGGTGTCTGGGGAGGGGCAGGTGTCTGGGGAGGGCAGAGGGAGGTGTCTGGGGAGGTGGAAGGCAGAGGGAAGTGTCTGGGGAGAGGGGGGTCTAACATTGATCTGGTTGTGTTTCAGATGAAGATCAGTCCAAGGACCAGACTCAGGGTGAGACTAAAACAACATAAAACTTTGATAAAACATTTTAAACCTTGAAAATGTGTTTTTATGTCTAAATTACTTAAATTGACATAAACAAATTTTTTAAAATAATTCTAAAGAAAATCTAATTTAAAGGTAAGTCTGGGCCATTAACCCTAACCCTAATGAACAGTGTTTAAACGTGACTGAGACGAGCTGAAACCCTCACCCACTGAGTCTGGTTCCCCGGACCCAGACCCAACACAGAAGACTCAGAACCAAAGCCTAAAACTGACCCAGACCCAGACCCAGACCCAACACAGAAGACTCAGAACCAAAGCCTAAAACTGACCCAGACCCAGACCCAACACAGAAGACTCAGAACCAAAGCCTAAAACTGACCCAGACCCAGACCCAACACAGAAGACTCAGAACCAAAGCCTAAAACTGACCCAGACCCAGACCCAGACCCAACACAGAAGACTCAGAACCAAAGACTAAAACTGACCCAGACCCAGACCCAACACAGAAGACTCAGAACCAAAGCCTAAAACTGACCCAGACCCAGACCCAGACCCAACACAGAAGACTCAGAACCAAAGCCTAAAACTGACCCAGACCCAGACCCAGACCCAACACAGAAGACTCAGAAGCAAAGCCTAAAACTGACCCTGACCCAGACCCAGACCCAGACCCAACACAGAAGACTCAGAAGCAAAGCCTAAAACTGACCCTGACCCAGACCCAGACCCAGACCCAACACAGAAGACTCAGAACCAAAGCCTAAAACTGACCCAGACCCAGACCCAGACCCAACACAGAAGACTCAGAACCAAAGCCTAAAACTGACCCAGACCCAGAACCAGACCCAACACAGAAGACTCAGAACCAAAGCCTAAAACTGACCCAGACCCAGACCCAACACAGAAGACTCAGAACCAAAGCCTAAAACTGACCCTGACCCAGACCCAGACCCAACACAGAAGACTCAGAACCAAAGCCTAAAACTGACCCAGACCCAGACCCAGACCCAACACAAAAGACTCAGAAGCAAAGCCTAAAACTGACCCAGACCCAGACCCTGACCCAGACCCAACACAAAAGACTCAGAAGCAAAGCCTAAAACTGACCCAGACCCAACACAAAAGTCTCAGAAGCAAAGCCTAAAACTGACCCAGACCCGGACACAGACCCAGATCCTGACCCTGACCCAGACCCAACACAGACCCAGACCCAGACCCAGACCCAACACAAAAGACTCAGAAGCAAAGCCTAAAACTGACCCAGACCTGGACACAGACCCAGATCCTGTCCCTGACGCAACACAGACCCGGACCCAGACCCAGACCCAGACCCTGATCCAGGCATACGCCACAGACACAGGTTTCCTGTGGGTGGCTGGGTAAGGGGTCTGACAGATTACCAATGAAATGACAAGTCCACTGTAACTCAAATTTAAGGTGGTGTCACTGACACATCCCCTCTATTCCTCAGGGATCCTGATTGGTCAGCATTCAACTGCAGCACCCTCCAAAGGCACAGGTGATGTACTGTCTAGTGTTGTGTTAATGATAACGAGACCATATCGTCGTTTTAACAAAGTTAAGTCACAAATATTCTGTCACTACATATATCCTGGCCCATCTGAGGCTCGCTTGGAAACACGTTTTGTGTCTCACCTTGTCCCTCCACCTCAGGTCCTGCTGGTTCTTCTGCTGCAGAGAGTGTTATTGGGCACAGTCTTGGGTCTGTTACTGGTCCAGAGGCTAGTTCTGCTGCATCTACAGGAGGTCCTGGGTCTGAAGTCCCTGGTTCTTCAGGAGGTCTTGAGTCTGGAGGTCCTGGGTCTGGAGGTCCTGGGTCTTCTGGAGGTCCTGGGTCATCAGGAGGTCCTGGGTCTTCTGTAGGTCCTGGGTCTTCTGTAGGTCCTGGGTCTTCTGTAGGTCCTGGGTCTTCTGTAGGTCCTGGGTCTTCTGTAGGTCCTGGGTCATCCGGAGGTCCTGGGTCATCCGGAGGTCCTGGGTCATCCGGAGGTCCTGGGTCTAGAGATCCGGGGTCTGGAGGTCCTGGGTCTTCTGGAGATCCTGGATCATCAGGAGTTCCTGGGTCTGGAGGTCCTGGGTCTTCCGGAGGTCCTGGATCATCAGGAGGCCCTGGGTCTGGAGGCCCTGGGTCTGGAGGTCCTGGTGGTTCTGCACCTAGTCTAGAAGGAGGCTCTGTTGGGTCTTTGTCAGACCTGGGTCCTGACCCAGTCTCTCCCACAGGTAGTTCTGATTCTAATGGACTTGGGTTTAGTGTGAGCACAGTTAATAAAGACCTGTGTTTTCAGAAACCCCAGGCCCCGCCCGCGACCCCAGTGGTGAGCTGTTATTGGTGCATTTCTCTCAGCTTTAACTATGATTAAAACTACAGTTTGAATTCGTTTCAGGGTTTGATGGTGCGGACTCTGACTCCAATGGTAAATATCTCAAGTGACCCAAACCAGTTCTACGCTGCTGCTACAATCTTTTTATTTCTCAGGAAATGGGCAGAAGTTCATGAATGGAGGAGCAGCTGATAACAGACCAATCATAGGTGAGCAGCTGTTTTTTGTTTGGTTCTGACTGACTGCCCAGAGTGGATTTAAAGCCCTTTTTGTTGCAGGTTCAGATTCTACTCCTGGTCCAGACCCAGCCTCTCATGACTTTCTACTCAGCCTCATGGGTCAGTCCGCGGGGTCAAACTATGATTATTTTATATTACTATTGTTATTAAGGTACTATTATTAAATTAATATAATATAAATTTGTGATTGGTTTGGATCCGTTTCAGGAGGTTCTGACCCTTTTGGACCTGACTTGACAGCTAAACCCCCAATCTATCAAACAGGTACAATACTATTGTTTCTAATACAAAAGAATTGCAGCAATACTTAAGTAGAAGTTGTGGCTGGAACTCTCCCCGGAGGTCTCCCAGACAATGGGGGGCTTTGTGTTAGCGAGGTGCCACACTAGAGCGGCCCTCTGCTGCTGATGGTTATCCCAGCTACAATGAAATGGGTCAAATATGGCTTTTGAACAGACTGACTTAACCAGATGAACAGCGCTATATTCAGAGTCCATCAGTGTTAATATTGGAAAGGCTGCAGCTTTATGATGTTTTGATCCTGTCCAATGTGCTTCCAGTGGATTCTCCCGCCAGAACGTTGGCACCAGATCCTGGTCCTGCTCTGGACTCAGGTGAGACCATAGAGGTCCAAATTAGGAATAGGAATTTATTTACACTAAAATAGCCAAATAAAAAACACAAATCATGTAGACAAAAATTCCAAGGCTCACTGCAGCAGTATAAGAGAGAGTGGCAACAATTTTACAATATAAAGTCAATGGGAAACAGAGTCTGTTTCTTATTTGGAAAGTGGCAGGAGCAGGTTCACAAAATCCATTTATACATGAGAGCTTAGCAAATCCTGATTCTTAGGGTTTTAGGATTCTTAGGGTTTATGGATTAGGGGTCAAGGTTAGGGTTTAGGGTTTAACTTCTCTTAGGGAGTCAGCAAAAGGTTTTAAATCATTTGTTTTGAGCCATTCCTCAACCATACCAATCAGCTCCTCATGAAAATATGTTTTGAAATGTTAGCCCTCGTTTTAGTAAAACTTTTAAAACTATCATGCCAATCCCAACCCTAAAATGCAAAAGTTATTATCTTAGTATAGTCTTATATTTTTGTCCAATCAAACTTTCTGATGGACTTCAGGACGCGCACTTCCAGACTCAGAGGTAGGTACTTTTGTTTATTTGATGCATAACAATAACCTTGAGCTGTTGATGTAATTTCTGAAATATATGTACAGGCTGATTAATTTAGGCTGTGTCTGAATGTCCACACTATTGCCTACGAGTCCTCTGAGTGAAAAAGTACTGCACTCAAAATTTCACACAATGCAGCTTGAAAAATATAGACTTAGACAAACTGTATTGAGCCTCAAGCAAAATGATTTAGACACAGGAGCTCACACATCACAATATAATAGAATAACAAACTGTAAAAATATAAATGGTGATAATAAATTCTAAGTAGCAAAAAAGAGCAAAAGACATAATTATATAAATGTAAATGTATGAGTCAAAAATAAAATAGAAAGGTCAGTAATAAAATATAAAAACTCAGCTTTATACAAGAGGAAGACAGAGCAACAATGATCTGAGGATTGACACGACACAGGGTTATCTGTTCCATAAGGGTTGTAGGGAGTATTATGTGTTCCATAAGGATGAGTTATTGTACAGTTGTAGGGAGTATTATCTGTTACATAAATACATTTGTTATTCTTTTATACTGTGATGTGTGTGCTCCTGTGTCCAAACAGTTTCCCTTGAGGATCAATAAAGTTTGTCTAAGTCTAAGTCTAAGTCTAAGTCTAAGTCCCCTGCTGCCACTCACTCCCGCGCTCAGGGTGTAGGGATAGGATCTGGGTGTGAATCAGGGTGTGAATCAGGGTGTGAATCAGGGTCTGAATCTGGGTGTGAATCAGGGTGTGAATCAGGGTGTGAATCAGGGTGTGAATCAGGGTGTGAATCTGGGTGTGAATCTGGGTGTGAATCTGGGTGTGAATCTGGGTGTGAATCTGGGTGTGAATCTGGGTGTGAATCAGGGTGTGAACGTGGTCAGTATAGATCACAGTGCATTAGGAGAGTGGTGCAAACCCCAGCAGACAGAGACAGGTGTTTTACTGGACACTTGTGACACAGAAGTGCCAGTTTATGGCACTGTAAATCCTGATTCTTAAATAAAGCATTATGGTGTAAAGGTAATGGCTGGTGTTAGCTGTTGAAATCAAGCATGTGCAAAATTTGATCTGATCATTATTTATGACAGAAATGAAGTTTTCTCTGAGTTTAGTCTTCAGACTTTTCCCACCAGACGCCAGAATCACATGAGCTCTGAGTGCACTATGGAATAGTGCACAGTGGGGTGTCCTAGGGTGACATTCTCACACAGCCTTAGTGTATATTTCTGTTTAAACTATAATAAACCATCTATCCATTCTCTTCTGCTTGTCCCCACAGTGGAGAGCTTAAATCTTCTCTTGAGTCCAGTGAATGATTAATGATTAAGTGCTTTTGCAGGAATTGACCACGTCTCTCTACCTGCTCCGGGCCAATCAGCAATGAGCTCGGTAGTCCCCGCCCCTCCAGGTCTATTCTGCCATTATTCAATTCCTATTAAATGTGATTTAAACTGCATTCAAAACTCACCAAACTCTCAAACCACTGGCTGTCACAGATGGACCCGAATCACCAGACTCTCCAGACTACAACGGTCAGTCCTGGGTTAGTCCTGGTTTAGTACTGTTTTGACTCTGGTCTAGTTCTCGTTTACAGGCATTTTTAGCATCAGCCTGTTTGATATTAATGATGTTCTATTCTCCCAGGAAATGGACGACTGACAGTGATCTCCCAGAGTGGTGAAAACACTTTTGCTTCATATTTGGGTTAAGGGTTTGGTGAAGTAAATCTAGAACGGTTTGTGATTTTTTTAGTGACCCAGCAGGTCCCTGAAGTCCAGACACATGATGTCCTTGGCTCACATGATGTAAATGGTAAAGTCAGTTCGGCTTCTTTCCAATTGTGCTCTGACTGGTTCATGGTTCATTGGTTTGTGTTTTTTCATTTCTGATTCAGGGAACATGGATGCGGTCACCAGTTTCCCATTTGAGCTCACAGGTACAGAGCACACTGTGTGCTCCTGAATGGTCACATTTGGTCAAATTTTTTTTTTTATAGCACTTTTCTACTTTTGAAGGTACTCAAAGCACTTTACATCAAGGAACCACTCACCCATTCACAGACACATTCATACACCAGAGTACACAGACACTGAGGGCGAGGTGGGTTAAGTCTTACCAATTGAGCTACTGTCGCCCCGCAAATATCAAACTATTAAACTCATAAGTTTGATAGCCTGGCGACAGTAGCTCAATTGGTAAGAGCGTTTGTCCACTGATCTGAAGTTTGGCGCTTTGAATCCCACTTTCGACATAGACATCAGTGGTGAGTGGTCAGATCCACTGACCCACAGGTCGCTGGTGTGATTCCAGCTCCCACAGATGAATGCTGTCGTTGTGTCCTTGGGCAAGACACGTAACCCACTTCGCCCCCAGTGTCTGCATACACTGGTGTATGAGTGTGTGAATGGGTGAGTGGTTCCTTGTTGTAAAGCGCCTTGAGGGCCTTGAAAGGTAGAAAAGCGCTATAAAAATGTGACCATTTACCATAAGTGTGGACTGAAGTCCGTTTCTCTGTTTCAGCCTCAGGACTGGGACTGGGACCAGATGCCACAGGTAACACTGAACTCACCTCTACCTGTCAGAAAATTGTACAATTGTACAAAATATATAAAACCAACTTACTGTGTCTTTCTCAGAACCATCTCGTGTGCTTCTTCACACAGAATCAGTGGATCATGTCACTCATCTGGTTTCAACAGGTAAACATGAACAGAGATACACAGGTTAAAAAGAAATCCTCAAAGCAACATCCTAAAAGAACCAAGCACATGTTACTGTACTCCATGAGCGGTACTAGGGTTAGTTCTGTTTACATCACTGCCATCAGCTGACCAAACAACTTATGTCTATGGCAACAGGCTACAAACACCCCCACTCACCTGCCATACTCGTGGCGGTCAAGACAATGTCTCCGAGTGGAGCAGCGGGACAGAAGCAGATATTTACATTTTCATTTCTTTTTCTTTCAGGTGTGTTCTCTCAAACAGAGCTGGTTACCATGGTGACAGAGACAGCTACAGACTCAGGTAAGTTCCCATCAGGGAAACAGAAGCCTTTGCTTTTCCGTCTTTATAAATAAAGTAAGATGTGTCCAGATCGCGTTTAATACTGAGGCTGAATATTGTTAGTTTATTAGAGGAGGTCAGAGGATCAGAGAAGAAGTGATACACTGCCCTGTATTGCCCTGTTTCAGGAGCAGCAGCTGTAACTGATGTGCCCGTCACAAACACACAGCCTGGTGAGTCCCTAAGCTCTATGTACGCCTGCTGTATGTACGCCTGCTGTATGTACGTCTGCTCTATGTACGCCTGCTCTATGTACGCCTGCTCTATGTACGCCTGCACTATGTACGCCTGCTCTATGTACGCCTGCTCTATGTACGCCTGCTCTATGTACGCCTGCTCTATGTACGCCTGCTCTATGTACGTCTGCTCTATGTACCTCTGCTCTATGTACCTCTGCTCTATGTACCTCTGCTCTATGTACGCCTGCTCTATGTACGCCTGCTGTATGTACGCCTGCTGTATATACGCCTGCTGTATGTACGCCTGCTCTATGTACATCTGCTCTATGTACGCCTGCTCTATGTACGCCTGCTCTATGTACGCCTGCTCTATGTACGCCTGCTCTATGTACGCCTGCTCTATGTACGTCTGCTCTATGTACGCCTGCTCTATGTACGCCTGCTCTATGTACGCCTGCACTATGTACGCCTGCTCTATGTACGCCTGCTCTATGTACGCCTCCTGTATGTACGTCTGCTCTATGTACCTCTGCTCTATGTACGTCTGCTCTATGTACGTCTGCTCTATGTACCTCTGCTCTATGTACCTCTGCTCTATGTACGCCTGCTCTATGTACGCCTGCTCTATGTACGCCTGCTCTATGTACGCCTGCTCTATGTACGCCTGCTCTATGTACGTCTGCTCTATGTACGCCTGCTCTATGTACGCCTGCTCTATGTACGCCTGCTCTATGTACATCTGCTGTATGTACCTCTGCTCTATGTACGCCTGCTCTATGTACCTCTGCTCTATGTACGCCTGCTCTATGTACGCCTGCTCTATGTACGCCTGCTCTATGTACGCCTGCTCTATGTACGCCTGCTCTATGTACGCCTGCTCTATGTACGCCTGCTCTATGTACGCCTGCTCTATGTACGCCTGCTCTATGTACGCCTGCTCTATGTACGCCTGCTCTATGTACGCCTGCTCTATGTACGCCTGCTCTATGTACGTCTGCTCTATGTACGCCTGCTCTATGTACGTCTGCTCTATGTACGTCTGCTCTATGTACGCCTGCTCTATGTACGCCTCCTGTATGTACCTCTGCTCTATGTACGCCTGCTCTATGTACGCCTGCTCTATGTACGCCTCCTGTATGTACGCCTGCTCTATGTACGCCTCCTGTATGTACCTCTGCTCTATGTACGCCTGCTCTATGTACGCCTGCTCTATGTACGCCTGCTCTATGTACGCCTGCTCTATGTACGCCTGCTCTATGTACATCTGCTCTATGTACCTCTGCTCTATGTACGCCTGCTATATGTACGTCTGCTCTATGTACGTCTGCTCTATGTACGCCTGCTCTATGTACGCCTGCTCTATGTACGCCTGCTCTATGTACGCCTGCTCTATGTACGCCTGCTCTATGTACGCCTGCTCTATGTACGCCTGCTCTATGTACGCCTGCTGTATGTACCTCTGCTCTATGTACCTCTGCTCTATGTACGTCTGCTCTATGTACGCCTGCTCTATGTACGCCTGCTCTATGTACGCCTGCTCTATGTACGCCTGCTCTATGTACGTCTGCTCTATGTACGCCTGCTCTATGTACGCCTGCTCTATGTACGCCTGCTCTATGTACGTCTGCTCTATGTACGTCTGCTCTATGTACGTCTGCTCTATGTACGTCTGCTCTATGTACGTCTGCTCTATGTACGTCTGCTCTATGTACCTCTGCTCTATGTACGCCTGCTCTATGTACGCCTGCTCTATGTACGCCTGCTCTATGTACGCCTGCTCTATGTACGCCTGCTCTATGTACGCCTGCTCTATGTACGCCTGCTCTATGTACGCCTGCTCTATGTACGCCTGCTCTATGTACGCCTGCTCTATGTACGCCTGCTCTATGTACGCCTGCTCTATGTACGTCTGCTCTATGTACGCCTGCTCTATGTACGCCTGCTCTATGTACGCCTGCTCTATGTACGCCTGCTCTATGTACGCCTGCTCTATGCACGTCTCGTTATATGTACGCCTGCTCTATGTACGCCTGCTCTATGTACGCCTGCTCTATGTACGCCTGCTCTATGTACGCCTGCTCTATGTACGCCTGCTCTATGTACGCCTGCTCTATGTACGCCTCCTGTATGTACGCCTGCTCTATGTACGCCTGCTCTATGTACGCCTGCTCTATGTACGCCTGCTCTATGTACGCCTGCTCTATGTACGCCTGCTCTATGTACGCCTGCTCTATGTACGCCTGCTCTATGTACGCCTGCTCTATGTACGCCTGCTCTATGTACGCCTGCTGTAGTACAATCACAGTGGGTCATTGACGGTGGAAACCTAGCAAACCCCTAATCCAAGCAGCAGTAAAGTGAATGTTTGTTCCACACACGGGACGAACAGAGGAGGTTAAACCCAAACCCTCGGGAAAAATAATGGTTTTCATAGCCCTATTTATTCATGTTACCACAATGCTGCGAAATACGCATATTGTGATGATGTAATAAGGCTAATATAGAGACAATGAGCTAATTGGGCATTGTAATCTGAGGTAACTGGCCTGTTATTACAAACTATGCAAGTAACATTAGAATTAGAAGTATTTGTAAAAGCCTTGGTTGTCTGTGGATGGAAGAGAAGAGTTAGTAATCTTAACCCTATCCTAACCCTATGAATATAGACCTATAGAAAACAGATTTATAGTATTTGTTCTGGTCGATCTGGTTCTTGCTCTCCTCAGGTCCAGACCCAGGTCCAGCCACAGAATCATACTACTCTCAGGGTCCTGAAGGTGAGTCACACAGAGAAAAGACCCTATCCCTCCCCTTACCCCAAACCTAACCCTAACTGCTCATGATATATGTTTGAAAGAAGATACCCAAACCCTGCCTGGACCCAAACCCTGACACTAACATAGACTAAATCTGCCTTAACCCTTGGATTGTCTAAGGGTTTGACCAGTGGTTTGATTCCTTCTATGGGCCACTTTATCCAGTTCAAAGTTTAAACTTAGTTTAAGTTTAAGCAAATACAGAGGGTTTGAGGGAGGGCATCTGGTGTAAAACACATCTTATTTTGGTGTTGTCAGGTTCAGAAAATGTGGAACTGGAGGATTCCTGCTGATTTCCACATCAAACCAAAAGTCCACTTCCTCAGATTCCGTTTCCACTGCACCAGCCAATCACAGAGCCCTGTGCAGTCTGCTGGCCAATCTCAGAAGACGACACTGTAACTGTGCAATTTCAGTGTGTACAAAACTGGACAATCACAAAACCCATCCCATAATGGACCAATCACAACCCTTCTTCAGACGGTGCTGTATTTTAAAAGGATGACACTATAGAGAAAAACAAAAATAAAGTCTTATGTAATAAATATACAGATAAGAAAAAATGTATTTAAAAGGTCAGAGGTCAGAGGTCAATGTGTACAATATGATTCTGGTGATTAATAAAAAGTTTATTTTGAAATCATACCCGGGGTCTGTCTATGTACTGTATGAATAGTAGAGCTGTTAAGGACCAAAATAGTTAACTTTTATGGTACACTTTTACGGTACATATATATATATATATATATATATATATATATATATATATATATATATATATATATATATATATATATATATAAATATATAAATCCCAGGCCACAAACAGCTCCTCCTGCAGGAATCAGGCACTGGCCAAAGGAGGAGATACAGACCACAAATGTTAAGACACAAAAGCTCCACAAGCCGGAAGGAAAGAGGACGAGTGTGAGAATCCCCTGACCAGGATGAAACATTAAAGCTCCACAAGTTCATCAGGGACAAAGCCCAGACTGATGACGCTCAGAGAATGTCTCAGACAGTGAAGTGCAGAGGAAGAATAAAAGAATCGTGTATTTAATATACTTTGATGTTTATGCAACTGTTAGTTTGTTAAATAAAAAAGTTTAAAATCTGGGCAGTTTTTCTCTGATTTTGACAAGCAACAATGGCATTCCCATGTTTAGGAATTGGTGTATTGGAGACCTTAATTTCACACCAAAATACGAGTCCATTTGGCTAAAGTTCCACCACAGGTGTGTAGAGCCCCGCCTACTGTACCCAAATCCCGAATCACAAGTACAGAGCCCAAAAGGTAAGGCCCTGATTAGATGAAAAGTGAAATTGCAGCCAGCAATGTCTTTCAATGGCGCTAAGGATGGAAATCAAGCTTAATTATGTAACTCCTAATTCTTTCAGTGATTTCAACCACAGAGAAGTGAGAAACCTACTTTCCGATTAGATATTCTTTCTCAGAATCCTGGATAACCCCTAAGGACGAAGAAAAACTAGATATGCCGACTCCAGGTTAGGCCATTGGATTTGAAATACGGAACTGGACTAGTTTTGTGGACTTTGTATGTGGACTGTAATAATAATAATCTGTAATTATAGAATCGTGTATTGAATAGGATGAAGAAAAACTAAATATGCCAGATATCTCAACACTCTCCTGTTCTCTCCCTTCCTCTTTTCCTCCTCTCTTCTCTGTATTACTTTACTATAGGTTTCCAAAAACATATCTGAAAATTGTGATATCAAAACTGGAAGCCAGGGGGCAGTGTCCCCCACCATGCAGAATACACTTTACTATAGGTTCCAAAAACGTAGTCTGAGTTCCAGAAATCAAGTCTGAGGCAGTCAGGGGACTGTATCAGTCAATCAGAATTCACTTTACTGCTGGTTCCAAAAATCTAGTCTGTGTGCCAGACAAATCCGGAATATGAGTCCATTTGTCTAACTTTAGTTAGGACATTAGTCTTGGTTTATGGACTGGACTTAATTTACAGAATTAGACTTAATTTCTGTCCTGAACTAATCTGAATTCCAGAAATGGGGTCTGTGGGGTGCGGGAAGTGTTCTCAGCCAATCTGAATCCACTTTACTGCAGGTTCCAAAACTGTAGTCTGAAATTTCATAAACGAAGTCTGGGGCAGCAAGAGCAGGGTCTCCAGCCAATCAGAATTCACTTTACTATGGGTTAGGGTTAGGGTTAGGTTTATGTAACCACTACTGTAGGCTAACTTGGTTGGGCTATCGTTTATGGCAATCAACGTATTAGGACTGTACAGAAGAGACCAGGTTGTCTTATGGAGCTTACATATGAATGGCAAACAAAGGTTTAAATGTAAATTTGAGATATATTTATGATAAATTAAAAAAAAATGTATGCAGTAAAGCAAGTAAATAGAAAACAATTATTTAATTAAACAAGGATAAACAAATAACCAAAGAGCCCCGTTTTCTTTAAAAAAAAAAAAAAAGAAAAAAAAAAAGATAACCAAAATAGTTCTTTGATTGGTCCAGTATTTTGACCTCAAGAGAGTTCAGTTTTTGCAAAGTTTTCTTTTGACTTTGAGAGAGTTCAGTTCATTGCTTTAACATTTAGATCGGTTCGAGTAGAACCGCAATTGTAATCCAGTTTGGTTCGCGTATTTTGCGTAATCCAAGGACCGCAGGTAAAAGAAGGAAAAACAAGTTCTGTCCTACCAGCCTCAGAGAAGAGTTCAATATTCCGAGTCCAATCCAAAAACCTGACCTAAAAACAAGGTCAGAACAGGGTTTCAGTTTCAGGGGGTCACGAGTAACAGTTCATTCATTCAATTAGTGTTGCGCAACATTATTTCAAAACGTTTACATGAGAAGAGACAAATTCAGCGTCACTATCGGCAGCATTAAGCGATTAACAGAACAATTGGCCATTACCGAGAAACAATGTCCTATACATGAACAAAAAACATCAAAGCAACTTAACACTACTGCCGAATTCAAGGTAACACCTTAAGGTATTGTAAGGTCTAGAGTTTAATTCATTATTTTGACATATTATTGGTAAATTTAATCAACGAACACAAAAATACTCGCATTCATTGCAGAGTTCAACTCGCGGAGGCCCGCACCTTAATATGCAGGAAACTTGTTACAAATTCAGCCTAATGTTGCTTTTAGACTCAATATATAATAAAATAAGGATTAGGCAAAACTCACCATTGAGTCGTACGTTATAGAGTCTGTAAATAAGGTTTTCAGCCTCGCAGAAGCCGCTCAGCTCTGGACCAGTTCAGACGCCAGTTGCACAGACACAGTGGGAGTGGGAGGGGCATCGGAGCAGACAGGTACAGAGCTGCTCCGGATCTTTATCATTCAGCCAGTAGAAGATGAGCAAATCAGGGAGGAGCACTAATCAGGCGGGGGTAACACTAGGTGGCAAGGGTTACATTTAGGATCAGTGTATGAGGACTGTCTCCCGTGGGAAACAGCCGATGCACGGGCCCTCGCTAGGCGGCCAGAACGCCTGGCTCCGCCAGCCTGGAGCTTCTCACCGGCCCTTTGGAGTGGCGGTGTTCGGGCTGAGGGCTGCGCTGCCCGGCCAGGGAAACGCAGCTGCCGTTGATGGTGGTCTGCCCAAGACCACCCCAACATGATGCAAGGTAAGTAGGATTATATATATTTTTGTTTTAGGGTTAGGGTTAGGTTAGGTTGTGTTAGGCCAGGTTGTGTTAGGCCAGGCTTGTGCTGTGCCAGGCCAGGTTGTGCCAGGCCAGGCCAGGTTGTGCCAGGCCAGGCAGGCCAGGCCAGGCCAGGAGTGCCAGTGGCCAGGCCAGGCCAGGCCAGGCCAGGCCAGTGTGCTGTGCTGTGCTAAAGGCCAGTGTGTGCAGTGCTGTGCTGTGGTGCAGGCCAGGCTGTGCTGTGCTGTGCTGTGCTGTGCTGTGCTGTGCTGTGCTGTGCTGTGCTGTGCTGTGCCAGTGCTGTGCTGTGCTGTGCTGTGCTGTTGTGCTGTGCTGTGCAGTGCTGTGCTGTGCTGTGCTGTGCTGTGCTGTGCTGTGCTGTGCTGTGCTGTGCTGTGCTGTGCTGTGCTGTGCTGTGCTGTGCTGTGCTGTGCTGTGCTGTGCCAGGCCAGTGCTGTGCTGTGCTGTGCCAGGTTGTGCTGTGCTGTGCTGTGCTGTGCTGTGCTGTGCTGTGCTGTGCTGTGCTGTGCTGTGCTGTGCTGTGCTGTGCTGTGCTGTGCTGTGCTGTGCTGTGCTGTGCTGTGCTGTGCTGTGCTGTGCTGTGCTGTGCTGTGCTGTGCTGTGCCAGGCCAGGTTGTGCTGTGCTGTGCTGTGCTGTGCTGTGCTGTGCTGTGCTGTGCTGTGCTGTGCTGTGCCAGGCTGTGCTGTGCTGTGCTGTGCTGTGCTGTGCTGTGCTGTGCTGTGCTGTGCCAGTGCTGTGCTGTGCTGTGCTGTGCCAGGCCAGCTGTGCTGTGCTGTGCTGTGCCAGGCCAGGCTGTGCTGTGCTGTGCTGTGCTGTGCTGTGCTGTGCTGTGCTGTGCTGTGCTGTGCCAGGCCAGGCCAGGTGCTGGCCAGGCCAGGCCAGTGCCAGGCCTGTGCTGTGCTGTGCTGTGCTGTGCCAGGCCAGGCCAGGCCAGGCCAGGCCAGGCCAGTGCCAGTGCTGTGCTTGTGCCAGGCCAGGCCAGGCCAGGCTGTGTGCCAGGCCAGGCCAGGCCAGGCCAGGCTGTGCTGTGCCAGGCCAGGCCAGGCCAGGCCAGGCTGTGCTGTGCTGTGCAGGCCAGTTGTGCTGTGTTGTGCTGTGCTGTGCTGTGCTGTGCTGTGCTGTGCTGTGCTGTGCTGTGCTGTGCTGTGCTGTGCCAGGCCAGTTGTGCCAGGTGCTGTGCTGTGCTGTGCTGTGCTGTGCTGTGCTGTGCTGTGCTGTGCTGTGCTGTGCTGTGCTGTGCTGTGCTGTGCTGTGCTGTGCTGTGCTGTGCTGTGCTGTGCTGTGCTGTGCTGTGCTGTGCAGGCCAGTTGTGCTGTGCTGTGCTGTGCTGTGCTGTGCTGTGCTGTGCTGTGCTGTGCTGTGCTGTGCTGTGCTGTGCTGTGCTGTGCTGTGCTGTGCTGTGCTGTGCTGTGCTGTGCTGTGCTGTGCTGTGCTGTGCTGTGCTGTGCCAGTGCTGTGCTGTGCTGTGCTGTGCTGTGCTGTGCCAGGCTGTGCTGTGCTGTGCTGTGCTGTGCTGTGCTGTGCTGTGCTGTGCTGTGCCAGTGTGCTGTGCTGTGCTGTGCTGTGCTGTGCTGTGCTGTGCTGTGCTGTGCTGTGCTGTGCTGTGCCAGGCCAGTGCTGTGCTGTGCTGTGCTGTGCCAGTGCTGTGCTGTGCTGTGCTGTGCTGTGCTGTGCTGTGCTGTGCTGTGCTGTGCTGTGCTGTGCCAGGCCAGTGCTGTGCTGTGCTGTGCTGTGCTGTGCTGTGCTGTGTGCTGTGCTGTGCTGTTGTGCTGTGCTGGTGCCAGGCCAGGCCAGTGCTGTGCTGTGCTGTGCTGTGCTGTGCTGTGCTGTGCTGTGCCAGGCTGTGCTGTGCCAGGCTGTGCCAGGCCAGTGCTGTGCTGTGCTGTGCTGTGCTGTGCTGTGCCAGGTTGTGCTGTGCTGTGCTGTGCTGTGCTGTGCTGTGCTGTGCCAGGCTGTGCTGTGCTGTGCCAGGCCAGGTTGTGCTGTGCTGTGCTGTGCTGTGCTGTGCTGTGCCAGGCCAGGCTGTGCTGTGCTGTGCTGTGCTGTGCTGTGCTGTGCTGTGCTGTGCTGTGCTGTGCTGTGCTGTGCTGTGCTGTGCTGTGCTGTGCTGTGCTGTGCTGTGCTGTGCTGTGCTGTGCTGTGCTGTGCTGTGCTGTGCTGTGCTGTGCTGTGCTGTGCTGTGCTGTGCTGTGCTGTGCTGTGCTGTGCTGTGCTGTGCTGTGCTGTGCTGTGCTGTGCTGTGCTGTGCTGTGCTGTGCTGTGCTGTGCTGTGCTGTGCTGTGCCAGTGCTGTGCTGTGCTGTGCTGTGCTGTGCCAGCTGTGCTGTGCTGTGCTGTGCTGTGCTGTGCTGTGCTGTGCTGTGCTGTGCTGTGCTGTGCTGTGCTGTGCTGTGCTGTGCTGTGCTGTGCTGTGCTGTGCTGTGCTGTGCCAGTTGTGCTGTGCTGTGCTGTGCTGTGCTGTGCTGTGCTGTGCTGTGCTGTGCTGTGCCAGTGCCAGGCCTGTGCTGTGCCAGTGCCGTGCTGTGCCAGGCCAGTGCTGTGCCAGCTGTGCTGTGCTGTGCTGTGCTGTGCTGTGCTGTGTCAGGCCAGTTGTGCTGTGCTGTGCTGTGCCAGGCCAGGCCAGGCTGTGCTGTGCTGTGCTGTGCTGTGCTGCCAGGCTGTGTCAGGCCAGTGCTGTGCTGTGCTGTGCTGTGCCAGGCTGTGCTGTGCTGTGCTGTGCTGTGCCAGGCCAGGCCAGGCCAGGCCAGGCTGTGCTGTGCTGTGCTGTGTCAGGCCAGGCCAGGCTGTGCCAGGCTGTGCTGTGCTGTGCCAGGCCAGGCCAGGCTGTGCTGTGCTGTGCTGTGCCAGGCCAGGCTGTGCTGTGCTGTGCTGTGCTGTGCTGTGCTGTGCTGTGCTGTGCTGTGTGCCAGTGCTGTGCTGTGCTGTGCTGTGCTGTGCCAGTGCTGTGCTGTGCTGTGCTGTGCCAGTGCTGTGCTGTGCTGTGCTGTGCTGTGCTGTGCTGTGCTGTGCTGTGCTGTGCCAGGCTGTGCTGTGCTGTGCTGTGCTGTGCTGTGCTGTGCTGTGCTGTGCTGTGCTGTGCTGTGCTGTGCTGTGCTGTGCTGTGCTGTGCTGTGCTGTGCTGTGCTGTGCTGTGCCAGCTGTGCTGTGCTGTGCTGTGCTGTGCTGTGCTGTGCTGTGCTGTGCTGTGCTGTGCTGTGCTGTGCTGTGCTGTGCTGTGCTGTGCTGTGCCAGTGCTGTGCTGTGCTGTGCTGTGCTGTGCTGTGCTGTGCTGTGCTGTGCTGTGCTGTGCTGTGCTGTGCTGTGCTGTGCTGTGCTGTGCTGTGCTGTGCTGTGCTGTGCTGTGCTGTGCTGTGCTGTGCTGTGCCAGTGCTGTGCTGTGCTGTGCTGTGCTGTGCTGTGCTGTGCTGTGCTGTGCTGTGCTGTGCTGTGCCAGGTGCTGTGCTGTGCTGTGCTGTGCTGTGCTGTGCTGTGCTGTGCTGTGCTGTGCTGTGCTGTGCTGTGCTGTGCTGTGCTGTGCTGTGCTGTGCCAGGTTGTGCTGTGCTGTGCTGTGCTGTGCCAGGCCTGTGCCAGGTTGTGCTGTGCTGTGCTGTGCTGTGCTGTGCTGTGCTGCCAGCCAGGCTGTGCTGTGCCAGGCCAGGCTGTGCTGTGCTGTGCTGTGCTGTGCTGTGCTGTGCTGTGCTGTGCTGTGCTGTGCTGTGCCAGGCCAGGCCGTGCCAGTGCTGTGCTGTGCTGTGCCAGTTGTGCTGTGCCAGTGCTGTGCTGTGCTGTGCTGTGCTGTGCTGTGCCGTGCTGTGCTGTGCTGTGCTGTGCTGTGCTGTGCTGTGCTGTGCTGTGCTGTGCTGTGCTGTGCTGTGCCAGTGCTGTGCTGTGCTGTGCTGTGCTGTGCTGTGCTGTGCTGTGCTGTGCTGTGCTGTGCTGTGCTGTGCTGTGCTGTGCTGTGCTGTGCTGTGCTGTGCTGTGCTGTGCTGTGCTGTGCTGTGCTGTGCTGTGCTGTGCTGTGCTGTGCTGTGCTGTGCTGTGCTGTGCTGTGCTGTGCTGTGCTGTGCTGTGCTGTGCTGTGCTGTGCTGTGCTGTGCTGTGCTGTGCTGTGCTGTGCTGTGCTGTGCCAGTGCTGTGCTGTGCTGTGCTGTGCTGTGCTGTGCTGTGCTGTGCTGTGCAGTGCTGTGCTGTGCTGTGCTGTGCTGTGCTGTGCTGTGCTGTGCTGTGCTGTGCCAGGCCAGGCCAGGCTGTGCTGTGCTGTGCTGTGCTGTGCTGTGCTGTGCTGTGCTGTGCTGTGCTGTGCTGTGCTGTGCTGTGCTGTGCTGTGCTGTGCTGTGCTGTGCTGTGCTGTGCTGTGCTGTGCTGTGCTGTGCTGTGCTGTGCTGTGCTGTGCTGTGCTGTGCTGTGCTGTGCTGTGCTGTGCTGTGCTGTGCTGTGTTGTGCTGTGCTGTGCTGTGCTGTGTGCTGTGCTGTGCTGTGCTGTGCTGTGCTGTGCCAGGCCAGGCCAGTTGTGCTGTGCTGTGCTGTGCTGTGCTGTGCTGTGCTGTGCTGTGCTGTGCTGTGCTGTGCTGTGCTGTGCTGTGCCAGGCTGTGCTGTGCTGTGCTGTGCTGTGCTGTGCTGTGCTGTGCTGTGCTGTGCTGTGCTGTGCTGTGCTGTGCTGTGCCAGGTTGTGCTGTGCTGTGCTGTGCTGTGCTGTGCTGTGCTGTGCTGTGCTGTGCTGTGCTGTGCTGTGCTGTGCTGTGCTGTGCTGTGCTGTGCTGTGCTGTGCTGTGCTGTGCTGTGCCAGGCCAGGCCTGTGCCTGTGCTGTGCTGTGCTGTGCTGTGCTGTGCTGTGCCAGGCTGTGCTGTGCTGTGCTGTGCTGTGCCAGTGCTGTGCCAGTGTGCTGTGCTGTGCTGTGCTGTGCTGTGCTGTGCTGTGCCAGGCCAGTTGTGCTGTGCTGTGCTGTGCTGTGCTGTGCTGTGCTGTGCCAGGCCAGTGCTGTGCTGTGCTGTGCTGTGCTGTGCTGTGCTGTGCTGTGCTGTGCTGTGCTGTGCTGTGCTGTGCTGTGCTGTGCCAGGCCAGGCCAGTGCTGTGCTGTGCTGTGCTGTGCTGTGCTGTGCTGTGCTGTGCTGTGCTGTGCTGTGCTGTGCCAGGCTGTGCTGTGCTGTGCTGTGCTGTGCTGTGCCAGTGCTGTGCTGTGCTGTGCTGTGCTGTGCTGTGCTGTGCTGTGCTGTGCTGTGCTGTGCTGTGCTGTGCTGTGCTGTGCTGTGCTGTGCTGTGCTGTGCTGTGCTGTGCTGTGCCAGTGCTGTGCTGTGCTGTGCTGTGCTGTGCTGTGCTGTGCTGTGCTGTGCTGTGCTGTGCTGTGCTGTGCTGTGCTGTGCTGTGCTGTGCTGTGCTGTGCTGTGCTGTGCTGTGCTGTGCTGTGCTGTGCTGTGCTGTGCTGTGCTGTGCTGTGCCAGTGCTGTGCTGTGCTGTGCTGTGCTGTGCTGTGCTGTGCTGTGCTGTGCTGTGCTGTGCTGTGCTGTGCTGTGCTGTGCTGTGCTGTGCTGTGCTGTGCTGTGCTGTGCTGTGCTGTGCTGTGCTGTGCTGTGCTGTGCTGTGCTGTGCTGTGCTGTGCTGTGCTGTGCTGTGCTGTGCTGTGCTGTGCTGTGCTGTGCTGTGCTGTGCTGTGCTGTGCTGTGCTGTGCTGTGCTGTGCTGTGCTGTGCTGTGCTGTGCTGTGCTGTGCTGTGCTGTGCTGTGCTGTGCTGTGCTGTGCTGTGCTGTGCTGTGCTGTGCTGTGCTGTGCTGTGCTGTGCTGTGCTGTGCTGTGCTGTGCTGTGCTGTGCTGTGCTGTGCTGTGCTGTGCTGTGCTGTGCTGTGCTGTGCTGTGCTGTGCTGTGCTGTGCTGTGCTGTGCTGTGCTGTGCTGTGCTGTGCTGTGCTGTGCTGTGCTGTGCTGTGCTGTGCTGTGCTGTGCTGTGCTGTGCTGTGCTGTGCTGTGCTGTGCTGTGCTGTGCTGTGCTGTGCTGTGCTGTGCTGTGCCAGGCTGTGCTGTGCTGTGCTGTGCTGTGCTGTGCTGTGCTGTGCTGTGCTGTGCTGTGCTGTGCTGTGCTGTGCTGTGCCAGCTGTGCTGTGCTGTGCTGTGCTGTGCTGTGCTGTGCTGTGCTGTGCTGTGCCAGGCTGTGCTGTGCTGTGCTGTGCTGTGCTGTGCTGTGCTGTGCTGTGCTGTGCTGTGCTGTGCTGTGCTGTGCTGTGCTGTGCCAGGCCAGGCCAGGCTGTGCTGTGCTGTGCTGTGCTGTGCTGTGCTGTGCTGTGCTGTGCTGTGCTGTGCTGTGCCAGGCTGTGCTGTGCTGTGCTGTGCTGTGCTGTGCTGTGCCAGCAGCTGTGCTGTGCTGTGCTGTGCTGTGCTGTGCTGTGCTGTGCTGTGCTGTGCTGTGCTGTGCTGTGCTGTGCTGTGCTGTGCTGTGCTGTGCTGTGCTGTGCTGTGCCAGTGCTGTGCTGTGCTGTGCTGTGCTGTGCTGTGCTGTGCTGTGCTGTGCTGTGCTGTGCTGTGCTGTGCTGTGCTGTGCTGTGCTGTGCTGTGCTGTGCTGTGCTGTGCTGTGCTGTGCTGTGCTGTGCTGTGCTGTGCTGTGCTGTGCTGTGCTGTGCTGTGCTGTGCTGTGCTGTGCTGTGCTGTGCTGTGCTGTGCTGTGCTGTGCTGTGCTGTGCTGTGCTGCTGTGCTGTGCTGTGCTGTGCTGTGCTGTGCTGTGCCAGGCTGTGCTGTGCTGTGCCAGGCCAGGCTGTGCTGTGCTGTGCTGTGCTGTGCTGTGCTGTGCTGTGCTGTGCTGTGCTGTGCTGTGCTGTGCTGTGCTGTGCTGTGCTGTGCTGTGCTGTGCCAGGGTGCTGTGCTGTGCTGTGCTGTGCTGTGCTGTGCTGTGCTGTGCCAGGGTGCTGTGCTGTGCTGTGCTGTGCTGTGCTGTGCTGTGCTGTGCTGTGCTGTGCTGTGCTGTGCTGTGCTGTGCTGTGCTGTGCTGTGCTGTGCTGTGCTGTGCCAGGCTGTGCTGTGCTGTGCTGTGCTGTGCTGTGCTGTGCTGTGCTGTGCTGTGCTGTGCTGTGCTGTGCCAGGCCAGGCTGTGCTGTGCTGTGCTGTGCTGTGCTGTGCTGTGCTGTGCTGTGCTGTGCTGTGCTGTGCTGTGCTGTGCTGTGCTGTGCTGTGCTGTGCTGTGCTGTGCTGTGCTGTGCTGTGCTGTGCTGTGCTGTGCTGTGCTGTGCTGTGCTGTGCTGTGCTGTGCTGTGCTGTGCTGTGCTGTGCTGTGCTGTGCTGTGCTGTGCTGTGCTGTGCTGTGCTGTGCTGTGCTGTGCTGTGCTGTGCTGTGCTGTGCTGTGCTGTGCTGTGCTGTGCTGTGCTGTGCTGTGCTGTGCTGTGCTGTGCTGTGCTGTGCTGTGCTGTGCTGTGCTGTGCTGTGCTGTGCTGTGCTGTGCTGTGCTGTGCTGTGCTGTGCTGTGCTGTGCTGTGCTGTGCTGTGCTGTGCCAGGCCAGGCCAGGCTGTGCTGTGCTGTGCTGTGCTGTGCTGTGCTGTGCTGTGCTGTGCTGTGCTGGTGCTGTGCTGTGCTGTGCTGTGCTGTGCTGTGCTGTGCTGTAGGCCAGGGGCCAGGCCAGGTTGTGCTGTGTTGTGTTGTGCTGTGCCAGGCCAGGCCAGTTGTGCTGTGCTGTGCCAGGCCAGGCCAGGGTTGTGTCAGGCCAGGCCAGGGTTGTGTTGTGCTGCCAGGGTTGTGTCAGGCCAGGCCAGGCCAGGTTGTGGTTAGGTTAGGTTAGGTTAGAGCAGAGTTGGGGCCCGCTCCCGGAGGAGACGGGCAAAGCACGGGCCCTCGCTAGGCCAGTGGAACTCTGTGCTCCGCTGCTTAGGAGCCGAGTACGCCGGGCAACACGTTGCGGTGTTCGGCTTCGGGCTCGCTGGGCTGGGCGCTGGTAGCTAACCAGAGTCCAGTCTGACATGTTGTTTTGATTTTAAAGTATGTATTTTTATATATTTTTTTGTCTTTTTTTGTTTTTTTATGAAAATAAAACTAAAAAATGAAAAACTTTAAAAATAAACTAAAACAAAATCTTCTAAAGAGCTCAACAATTGTGCCTTTTCACGACGTTTCGACTAGTTTTCTAGTCTTCTTCAGGTGAAGGCACAATGTAAAATGGTGTGGAAGTTATAAGTTCTGGAGAGAGTTGTGTCTCGTTGTAGGGTCAAAGCGATTATGAGGAAAGGAGAGGGTTGCCTGGGCAAGTCCCACTGCTGCAGGGGGGAGGAGCAAAGGGGGCTGGGCTAAAGTGTATATGAGCTGAATGCTCACACAGCTTTTCCTTTTTTATTTCTGAAATGTATTTTTATGAATTTAATCCAAACTAGATGAACTTTTAATCTTTTTTTCTTTTTTCTTTTTTTCTTTTTGGATTTTAAATTTTACCCTTTTTGGATTTTAAATTAAATTATTAACATTTCTTAGCTTTTGAGTCCCAAATGTATTTTAACGTATGCCAATGCCCCTTGTTGTTAGGGTTAGGGGATTAGGGTTAAGATGCCCCTTGTTGTTAGGGTTGGGGTTAAGGTGTTGGGATTAGGTTGAGGGTTAGGTTAGGTTTAGGGTTGGGACAGGGCTAGAATTAGGTTAAGGTTAGGGTTAGGCCAGTTGCCAGGATTAGGCCAGGCCAGGGGTTGTGCCAGGCCGGGCCAGGCCAGGCCGTTGCCAGACTAGGCTGTGCCGCATTAGGCCGACAGGCCAGTTGTGCCAGGCCAGTGCCAGGCCAGTGCCAGGGCCAGGCCAGTTGCCAGGCCAGTTGTGCTGTGTTGTGCTGTGTTGTGCTGTGCCAGGTTGTGCTGTGCCAGGCTAGGGTTGTGTTGTGTTGTGCTGTGCCAGTGCCAGGCTGTGCCAGGCCAGGGTTGTGCTGTGTTGTGCTGTGTTGTGCAGTTGTGCTGTGCTGTGCAGGTTGTGCTGTGCTGTGCTGTGTTGTGCTGTGCTGTGTTGTGTTGTGCTGTGCTGTGCTGTGCTGTGCTGTGCTGTGCCAGTGCTGTGCTGTGCTGTGCTTGTGCTGTGCTGTGCTGTGCTGTGTTGTGCTGTGCTGTGTGCCAGGCCTGTGCTGTGTTGTGTTGTGCTGTGCTGTACAGTTGTGCTGTGCTGTGCTGTGCTGTGCTGTGCTGTGCTGTGCTGTGCTGTGCTGTGCTGTGCTGTGCTGTGCTGTGTTGTGCTGTGCTGTGCCAGGCCAGGCTGTGTTGTGCAGTGTTGTGTTGTGCTGTGCCAGGTTGTGCTGTGGCCGGGGCTGGGCTGCCGGGCCAGTTGTGTTGTGCTGTGCAGGGGTTGTGTTGTGCTGTGCTGTGTCAGGCAGGTTAGGCCAGGCCAGTTGTGGTTGTGTTGTGTGTTGTGTTAGGTTGTGTTAGGGTTAGGGTTGTGTTAGGGGTTGTAAGAAGAAATAGGTTGTGGGTTAGGTTA
The DNA here is from genome assembly GCA_030686955.1 of Odontamblyopus rebecca. Classification (NCBI taxonomy): domain Eukaryota; kingdom Metazoa; phylum Chordata; class Actinopteri; order Gobiiformes; family Gobiidae; genus Odontamblyopus; species Odontamblyopus rebecca. The sequence continues at coordinate 38,149,318 of CM060669.1, forward strand.
GGGTTAGGTTAGGTTAGGCCAGTTAGGTTAGGTCAGTGTAAGTTGCTCGTCTCTCGGCGAAGGCGAGTATGCTCTGCCTCTTTTCCTCCCAGCTCCCAGAACCCCGTGCATCCCCTTGAACCGATCGCTTCTGTTCTCTTTCTGTTTCTCTTAAACCGTGTGTCCACATATCCAAACGGTGATCCGTCCCGTGGCCTATACTTCTGACTCTCCCACGCTGTGTACCAACATATCCAAACGGTAATCTCTCCCGTGACCCAAATCTGACTTCTTCCTCAAACCGTGTGTCCTCCTGTACACCCGGTGAATTGTCCCGTGGCCTATACTTGTCTCTCTCATACCGTGTGTACTCATATCCAAACGGTGATCTGTCCCATGGCCTATACCTGTCACTCCCTGACGCTGCAGGTACCAACATATCGTGGCCTGTACTTGTCTCTCTCAGACCGTGTGTCCACATATCTCCACGGTGAACTGTCCCGTGTTCTGTACTTCACCTCGCCACGGCGGCGCGTGGCATGGTCCTGGAGGACATCCTGCCCCCGACCCTCACAAAAACAATAAAAAACAATGAACCGATTTAACAATACTTTAAAATCACAAAATATTTTTGTTTTTTAGATGATTATTTTTAAACTTTTTTTGTATTTATATATTTTTTAATTTTTTTGTATTTTTTATTTTTAATATAAAAACTGGAAAAAATTGTGTGCCAGGCTAACGCTGCTTTCGGTCAGTATTCCGACCTTTATCAAAACCAAGGCACAAAGAGCTCTGGTGGGTTAGAAGAAGAAGTTGTGTTGTGCCAGGCCAGGTGCTGTGTTGTGCTGGCCAGGCCAGGCTTGTGCTGTGTGCTGTGCTGTCAGGCCAGGCTGGGCCAGGCCAGTGCTGTGCTGTGCTGTGCTGTGCCAGGCCAGTTGTGCTGTGCAGGTGCTGTGCTGTGCTGTGCTGTGCTGTGCTGTGCTGTGCTGTGCTGTGCTGTGCTGTGCTGTGCCAGTGCTGTGCTGTGCTGTGCTGTGCAGTGCTGTGCTGTGCTGTGTTGTGCTGTGCTGTGCTGTGCTGTGCTGTGCTGTGCTGTGCTGTGCTGTGCTGTGCCAGCTGTGCTGTGCTGTGCTGTGCTGTGCTGTGCTGTGCTGTGCCAGGTGCTGTGCTGTGCTGTGCTGTGCTGTGCTGTGCTGTGCTGTGCTGTGCTGTGCTGTGCTGTGCTGTGCTGTGTTGTGCTGTGCTGTGCTGTGCTGTGCTGTGTTGTGCTGTGCTGTGCTGTGCTGTGCTGTGCTGTGCTGTGCTGTGCTGTGCTGTGCTGTGCTGTGCTGTGCTGTGCTGTGCTGTGCTGTGTGTGCTGTGCTGTGCTGTGCTGTGTGTTGTGCTGTGCTGTGCTGTGCTGTGTTGCTGTGCTGTGCTGTGTTGTGCCAGGCCAGTTGTGCTGTGCTGTGCTGTGCTGTGCTGTGCTGTGCCAGTTGTGCTGTGCTGTGCTGTGCTGTGCTGTGCTGTGTGCTGCTGTGCTGTGCTGTGCTGTGCTGTGCTGTGCTGTGCTGTGCTGCTCTGTGCTGTGCTGTGCTGTGCTGTGCTGCTCTGTGCTGTGCTGCTCTGTGCTGCTCTGTGCTGTGCTGTGCTGTGCTGCTCTGTGCTGTTCTGTGCTGTGCCAGCTTGTGCTGTGCTGTGCTGTGCTGTGCTGTGCTGTGCTGTGCTGTGCTGTGCTGTGCTGTGCTGTGCTGTGCTGTGCCAGTTGTGCTGTGCTGTGCTGTGCTGTGCTGTGCTGTGCTGTGCTGTGCCAGTTGTGCTGTGTTGTGCTGTGCTGTGCTGTGTTGTTCTGTGCTGTGCTGTGCTGTTGTGCTGTGCTGTGCTGTGCTGTTGTGCTGTGCTGTGCTGTGCTGTGCTGCTCTGTGCTGTGCTGTGCTGTTGTTCTGTGCTGTGCTGTGTTGTGTTGTGAAGAAGCAGTTGTGCTGTGTTGTGTTGTGCTGTGTTGTGTTGTGCTGTGCTGTGCTGTGTTGTGCTGTGCTGTGCAGGGTTGTGTTGTGTTGTGTTGTAAAGAAGAAGCAGTTGTGTTGGCCAAGAAAAGTTGTGTTGTGTTAAAGAAGAAGTTGTGTTGTGTTGAAGAAGAAGAAGAAGAAGCTGTTAGGGTTGTGTGCCAGTGTAGGTTGTGTTAGGGTTAGGGTTAGGGGTTAGGTTGTAGAAGAAGAAGAAGTTAGGTTAGGTTAGGTCAGTGTCAATTGCTCGCCTCTCGGCGAAGGCGCAGTATGCTCTGCTCCTCTCCCCAGCTCCCAAAACCCCGTGCATCCCCTTGAACCGATCGTTTCTGTTCCCCTCTGTTTCTCCCAAACCCATATACAAACGGTGATCCGTCCCGTGGTCTATACTTGTCTCTCTCACGCCGTGTACCAGCATATCCCCACGGTACTCTATCCCGTGGCCTCTCAGGCGAAGGCGAGTATGCTCTGGCTCTCTCCCGGCTCCCAAAACCCCGTGCATCCCCTTGAACCGATCGCTGCTGTTCTCTGTTTCTCTTAAACCGTGTGTCAAAACGTCCAAATCGCAGTCTCTCCCGTGACCTAGATCTGCCTCTCTCAAAACTCTTGATCTCCTGCACCCACGGTGTCCTGTTCCGTGGCCTATACTTGTCTCTCTCATCTCGTGTGTCCTCATATCCAAATGGTGATCTGTTCCGTGGCCTATACCTATCACCCTCACGTCGTGAATCCACAAATCGAGGCCCATACTTGTCTCTTTCAGATCGTGTGGTCTCATAGCCCCACGGTGAATTGTTCCGTGTCCTGTACCTAGCATAGCCACGGCGGCGTGGCATGGTCCCAGAGGACATTTTGTCCTCGGACCCTCACAAAACCAATAAAAAACAATGAACCGATTTAACAAGTCTTTAGAATCACAATTATTTTTGTTTTTTATGGTTATTTTATACTTTTTTGTATTTTTTTATTTTTTATTTTTTTATTTTTATTTTTTATTTTTTTAAAAATGAAAAAAAATGAAAAAATGAAAAATGTGCCTCAGGCTAACGCGTTTCGGTCAGTCCTCTGACCTTTCTCAAAACTGAGGCAAAAAGAGCTCTGGCGTGTGTCTGTTGAAATTCTCATTTAAAGTGAGGTGTCTGCCACTTCTCTCTCCTTATATACTGCAGGGGAGGGAGGGGGAGAAGGCGTTTTGCCCAGACATGTCCAAGCTACAAACCCGGAAACAACTCGTCTCACACGGACTCTGTGAGGCATATGCATTGAACAATCTTCTTATTATTAACTGTTTTTTTTGTTTTTTTCATTTTTTATTTTTATTGTTTAATTTTTTATTTATTTATTATTTTTTTATTTTTTTATTTATTTTTTTATTTGAAATTGGGTCAATAGGGGTTTAGGGTTAGGGGTTAGGGTTAAGATTAGTGGTTAGGGTTAGTGGTTAAGGTTAGGGGTTAGGTTAAGGTTAGTGGTTAGGGTTAGTGGTTAGGTTAGTGGTTAGGTTAGTGGTTAAGGTTAGGGTTAGGTTAGGTTAGTGGTTAGGTTAAAGTTAGGGTTAGTGGTTAGGGTTAGTGGTTAAGGTTAGGGTTAGGGTTAGTGGTAAGGTTAAGGTTAAGGTTAGGGTTAGGGTTAAGGTTAGGGCTGGGGTTAGGGTTAGTGGTTAAGGTTAGGGCCCGGGTTAGGGTTGGGGCTTAGTTAAGACCTTTAGGATATCGGGTGTTGAGACGGAGATCCACGCTTCCTGGAACTCCCCCTGCCTCCACCCCAGTCCAAAAAAACTGGTCTGTAGTCCTACTATTCTGACAGATTGCCATCCATGTAACATGAAATGAGAGATCAGTCTAGGAGTATCTGTTCTGGTTTCCAATCCTTTAGAACACTGATCCAGTCTACGTTTGTGTTGTAACAGACAGACAAAGAGAGAGTTTCCTGTAGCTCCCACAAATTGAGTTAGGCAAGTGGAGCAAAATATTAAATAGACACAATTGTACGAATAACTTGTAAAGAACTGAGAGATCTGAAATATTTCCTTTGTCGTTCTATGAACAATGAAGCTTTTGTGTATCAATATTCCATCTAAGAGGTTAGGTCTAGGTACAAAATCTATTGGTTTAAGTCTGGCTCTCACCAAGTATTTCTGTAGATTGTAATTTTTCTTATAAGCCGAAATCACTTTGTATTTGGGAAAGAGGCCTTGTTCAGTAATAAATGTCCTAAAGTTTCTTTTGAGTAAACTATGTAGTTCTGTGGCCTTAGTAGAATAACCCGTAATAAGGGGAATCACATGTTGTGTTTGTTCCTTTTGGCTTTGATCCTCAAGTGTCCTCAGACAGTCCTTGAGAAATGATTTTTGGTAACCTCTGTATTTCAATGCTTTAAATAAAATCTTAACTGCCTGAACAAAGTCTGTTTCCTGTGTACAAATTCTTTTAAACCTTAAAAGTTGGGATTTGACAAGACCTTTAAACGTGTGCTTGGGATGAAATCTAGACTTATCCAACAGTGAATGTGTTTCTGTTTTTTTGAAAAAAACTTTAAGATCCAATATATTAGAATTTTGAAACCTAAGGCCTTTATAAACCGTAGTATCCAGAAAATCAATAGATTCATACGAGGTTGAGCTTTTGAGTTTGATGGAGGGATCATGAGAGTTCAAGATTTGAAAAAAGTTTTGAAATTCCTCAAGATTGTGTGTCCAAATGCCAAATATATCGTCTAGATATCTCAAATAAACTAAAGGTTTAATAGGACATTTGTCCAAAACTGTTTGTTCCCAATCAGCCATATAAATATTGGCATATGCTGGTGCAAATTTCTTTCCCATGGCAGTGCCTTTGGTCTGTAAATAGAACTTTCCATCAAACTCAAAATCATTTCTAGTTAGGTTAATATCTAAGAGTTGCAACAGTTCCATATCAGGACGTTTTGGATCTGGATATTTCAGAAAGACCTTCTTAACAGCCTGGATGCCTGCTGGGATATCAATGTTAGTGTATAATGAGTCAACATCAAATGTGAATAACATAGCTTCTGCTGGAACAACCAAATTATTGAGGATAGAAATGAAGTGATACGTGTTTTTAATGTATGCAGGATGTCTAGTGGATAAAGGTGTGAGATGAACTGAGAGGAAATCAGCTGTTCTATATGTCTCACTGCTACAATCTGATACGATGGGTCGGCCTGGAGGGATTCGATACGGGAGGGACCATTTTTCAGGTTCTTTGTGGACTTTGGGTAACATGTAAAACCTCCTAGTTCTGGGATTGCCATCTCCCCTCAAAAACTGATGTTGTTTTTCTGAAATGAATTTTTTCTCATAGAGTGTATCAATTATTTTGTGCACCATGGGGATAGTTTGATAAAAATATGTTTTTCCAATTGAACATAGTAATTTTTATCTGTTAACTGTCTCAGACCTTCCCACACGTATTGTTTTCTATCCATGACAACCGTGACACTACCCTTGTCAGCTGGCTTAATAATTAACTGTTTGTTTCGTACCAATTGCAGTAAAGCTTCTAGTTCTGAAGATGAAATATTCGAACATTCTTTTCTAGACTAAAATGCTTACGAAAAGTCTTAAGATCCTGTGTAATTAAAACACTCACTTCAGGAGGTAGTTGATCTAAAGGAGGAGACCAAGTACTAGGTGTCACAAATTCTTGTTTTCCCGTATCAGGCTGTCCATCGAAAAAGAAAGCTAATTTTAATCTTCTATGATAGTTTTGTATATCAAATTGAAGTTGTTGTTCTTGCTGATTGGTGATATTAATATCTGGAACAAAGGTGAGACCCTTGTTCAATAATTCTAATTGTGTCTGTGTTAATGTATGTTCTTCGGCCAAAACAATGACATTCTGGGGCCTATCTGAAGGATAGGCTGGTAACCCGTAACTTTTGACCTTAAGGGGCAACCAAGTTTAAGTGGTCCCCCAATGTTTGAGCATGTTCCTAGCAGTGTCCTTTGTCCAGTGTATGTTATCCTCATCAGTTGCAAAAGACTGTCCTGTAGCAGTGGTATGAAGCGTAGATTACTCTCAATATATTCATTGAGTTCCCCAGTGAGATTTGTTCGTACTCTGGAAGCTGTTCAGAGTAGTTAATTAGAGGAACCCACAGTTCAGCAGTTGGAAACTTGTTTTTGGCAGTTCGTACAGCGGCCTGGAGCTGTCTGATAGACGTTTCTTGAGTTTTTTGAGCCCTATTGTTCAATCCAAATGCCAAAACCAATTTCTTGACATGGACAAACGTCATGGTCTTTTCCAAAATGGCCTGTGCATGTCTAAAGTTTGCTCCTGGATAACTCTCAATCTGTAGATCTTCAATATCGTGTGTACCTATCCTGTTCAAGTTGGAATCTCCTATCATCACAAACTTCTTGTTCACAGTTAAGGTCCACATGGTCATTTTCCTACTGGTGTTAATGTGTCGGGAAACCAAAAATTTGCCCCTTGGTGATTTTAATGTTTCCAAAAGATCTGCATCTGAAACAGAACCCCAGTCACTGTTAGTAGGGGAAGCTTCTCCTATGTGCCCCAAAATCCTAGGTGACTCAGGGCCAGCCTCAAGTAACAACATCGGTGTACCATTTTCCATAACTATTGGTCTAACAGGTGAAACATTGCCTGTAGCAACCGGCGTACTGACTCGTGAAGGGGAAGTTTGTGTCCAGACTCTGTGTGGAGTTTGAGAGCAAGAAGCAATCACAGGTGTAAGCATTTGGTGTAACGAGGGAGTCATTTGTGTGGTCTCCTCTGGTATATCTGGCAGTACTCTCAACTCAGCACTGTCCAGGTCCTGCTCCCTCACAACAACCGGATTCTTAGCAAGTGTTCTTCTCTGTGGTCTCTGTTCTAGTGGTCTGATAGGTGTATCCATGTGTGCAGTGGTGGCGTGTATCTGTGCCTCAACTTGTATCTGTGTCCCATCTATTTGCTCCGGGGATATCTTGTTCTCCCGGTGTGTAGCCAACGTCTGGCTAGTGGTGGTCTGTGTCCCACAGTCTCGCGTCCGTTCCGGTTGTGCATTTTGTATCTCAGTGTCAATGTTTTGTGGCAGGTTCTGTGGTGGGGAATTACCCATGTCTGAAACAGTTTGTGTCAAACAATCAACTCGTACTGGTTGCTGTGGTGGAGCAGCACCCGAAACTGCAGTGGCTCGATCCGAGGCCTCACACGAACTAATACGCTCTTTTAAAACCAATATTGTCTTTTCTGTAAGGTGTGGAATGTTTTTTTCGGCCCATCTGGTGGCGATCTCAAATGCTAGTGTCCACTGATCAGACAAGTCCTGTAAAATACTGGCTAGTAGCGCGTCTCTTTCAATTTGGTAATGTTCTCTGAGAATAATCAGAGTTGTGTAACCCCATTGTTTCGCGTTCCCCAAATCTTCTCTGTCGTACTCTCATTTGGCAAAGCTGGTTTAATCAGCCATCCGAGATTCTCAACTGTTTTTGTGATGGTTCTAGGCTCCTCTTTAGCAGACACTTTGTCTAAATGGTGTTCAAGTTTGATCAAGTTGTGAAATGAATGAATCAATTTTTTCAGCGCAGTGTCTGCTGGTCTGTATTTATGCCGCACAAAAGGAACCTTGTTTGGGGCGAAACGTGTGTGTCCAGATTTAATCCTGTGTGACCTAGTTGTACCCTCTGAAGGTTGATGTCGCTGATCTGTAACATCTAAGAATCTACGGGGTCTGATGGGCGATCCATGTTGCTGGGATCCCACGGCGCTGAAATGTCCCATGCCCCTATGGTCCGAGCCGCGGACCACAGAGGCATAGGACCGGTACGGTCGCGTGGTGGTCCAAGTCCTGGGAGCCCGGATGAGCTCTGGCGGATTAGGGTCAGTGTAAGTTGCTCGTCTCTCAGGCGAAGGCGAGTATGCTCTGGCTCTCTCCCGGCTCCCAAAACCCCGTGCATCCCCTTGAACCGATCGCTGCTGTTCTCTGTTTCTCTTAAACCGTGTGTCAAAACGTCCAAATCGCAGTCTCTCCCGTGACCTAGATCTGCCTCTCTCAAAACTCTTGATCTCCTGCACCCACGGTGTCCTGTTCCGTGGCCTATACTTGTCTCTCTCATCTCGTGTGTCCTCATATCCAAATGGTGATCTGTTCCGTGGCCTATACCTATCACCCTCACGTCGTGAATCCACAAATCGAGGCCCATACTTGTCTCTCTCAGATCGTGTGGTCTCATAGCCCCACGGTGAATTGTTCCGTGTCCTGTACCTAGCATAGCCACGGCGGCGTGGCATGGTCCCAGAGGACATTTTGTCCTCGGACCCTCACAAAACCAATAAAAAACAATGAACCGATTTAACAAGTCTTTAGAATCACAATTATTTTTGTTTTTTATGGTTATTTTATACTTTTTTTGTATTTTTTTATTTTTTTATTTTTTTATTTTTATTTTTTATTTTTTTATAAAAGTGAAAAAAATGAAAAAAATGAAAAATGTGCCTCAGGCTAACGCGTTTCGGTCAGTCCTCTGACCTTTCTCAAAACTGAGGCAAAAAGAGCTCTGGCGTGTGTCTGTTGAAATTCTCATTTAAAGTGAGGTGTCTGCCACTTCTCTCTCCTTATATACTGCAGGGGAGGGAGGGGGAGAAGGCGTTTTGCCCAGACATGTCCAAGCTACAAACCCGGAAACAACTCGTCTCACACGGACTCTGTGAGGCATATGCATTGAACAATCTTCTTATTATTAACTGTTTTTTTGTTTTTTTCATTTTTTATTTTTATTGTTTAATTTTTTATTTATTTATTATTTTTTTATTTTTTTATTTATTTTTTATTTGAAATTGGGTCAATAGGGGTTTAGGGTTAGGGTTAGGGTTAAGATTAGTGGTTAGGGTTAGTGGTTAAGGTTAGGGGTTAGGGTTAAGGTTAGTGGTTAGGTTAAGGTTAGGGTTAGTGGTTAGGGTTAGTGGTTAAGGTTAGGGGTTAGGGTTAGGGTTAGTGGTTAGGTTAAAGTTAGGGTTAGTGGTTAGGGTTAGTGGTTAAGGTTAGGGTTAGGGTTAGTGGTTAGGGTTAGTGGTTAAGGTTAGGGTTAGGGGTTAAGGTTAGGCTGGGGTTAGGGTTAGTGGTTAAGGTTAGGCCCGGGTTAGGGTTGGGGCTTAGTTAAGACCTTTAGGATATCGGGTGTTGAGACGGAGATCCACGCTTCCTGGAACCCCGTCTCTCCACCCCAGTCCAAAAAACTGGTCTGTAGTCCTACTATTCTGACAGATTGCCATCCATGTAACATGAAATGAGAGATCAGTCTAGGAGTATCTGTTCTGGTTTCCAATCCTTTAGAACACTGATCCAGTCTACGTTTGTGTTGTAACAGACAGACAAAGAGAGAGTTTCCTGTAGCTCCCACAAATTGAGTTAGGCAAGTGGAGCAAAATATTAAATAGACACAATTGTACGAATAACTTGTAAAGAACTGAGAGATCTGAAATATTTCCTTTGTCGTTCTATGAACAATGAAGCTTTTGTGTATCAATATTCCATCTAAGAGGTTAGGTCTAGGTACAAAATCTATTGGTTTAAGTCTGGCTCTCACCAAGTATTTCTGTAGATTGTAATTTTTCTTATAAGCCGAAATCACTTTGTATTTGGGAAAGAGGCCTTGTTCAGTAATAAATGTCCTAAAGTTTCTTTTGAGTAAACTATGTAGTTCTGTGGCCTTAGTAGAATAACCCGTAATAAGGGGAATCACATGTTGTGTTTGTTCCTTTTGGCTTTGATCCTCAAGTGTCCTCAGACAGTCCTTGAGAAATGATTTTTGGTAACCTCTGTATTTCAATGCTTTAAATAAAATCTTAACTGCCTGAACAAAGTCTGTTTCCTGTGTACAAATTCTTTTAAACCTTAAAAGTTGGGATTTGACAAGACCTTTAAACGTGTGCTTGGGATGAAAGCTAGACTTATCCAACAGTGCATGTGTATCTGTTGTTTTGAAAAAGACTTTAAGATCCAATATGTTAGAATTTTGAAACCTAAGGCCTTTATAAACCGTAGTATCCAGAAAAACAATAGATTCATACGAGGTTGAGCTTTTGAGTTTGATGGAGGGATCATGAGAGTTCAAGATTTGAAAAAAGTTTTGAAATTCCTCAAGATTGTGTGTCCAAATGCCAAATATATCGTCTAGATATCTCAAATAAACTAAAGGTTTAATAGGACATTTGTCCAAAACTGTTTGTTCCCAATCAGCCATATAAATATTGGCATATGCTGGTGCAAATTTCTTTCCCATGGCAGTGCCTTTGGTCTGTAAATAGAACTTTCCATCAAACTCAAAATCATTTCTAGTTAGGTTAATATCTAAGAGTTGCAACAGTTCCATATCAGGACGTTTTGGATCTGGATATTTCAGAAAGACCTTCTTAACAGCCTGGATGCCTGCTGGGATATCAATGTTAGTGTATAATGAGTCAACATCAAATGTGAATAACATAGCTTCTGCTGGAACAACCAAATTATTGAGGATGGAAATGAAGTGATACGTGTTTTTAATGTATGCAGGATGTCTAGTGGATAAAGGTGTGAGATGAACTGAGAGGAAATCAGCTGTTCTATATGTCTCACTGCTACAATCTGATACGATGGGTCGGCCTGGAGGGATTCGATACGGGAGGGACCATTTTTCAGGTTCTTTGTGGACTTTGGGTAACATGTAAAACCTCCTAGTTCTGGGATTGCCATCTCCCCTCAAAAACTGATGTTGTTTTTCTGAAATGAATTTTTTCTCATAGAGTGTATCAATTATTTTGTGCACCATGGGGATAGTTTGATAAAAAATAGGTTTTTCCAATTGAACATAGTAATTTTTATCTGTTAACTGTCTCAGACCTTCCCACACGTATTGTTTTCTATCCATGACAACCGTGACACTACCCTTGTCAGCTGGCTTAATAATTAACTGTTTGTTTCGTACCAATTGCAGTAAAGCTTCTAGTTCTGAAGATGAAATATTCAAACATTCTTTTTCTAGACTAAAATGCTTACGAAAAGTCTTAAGATCCTGTGTAATTAAAACACTCACTTCAGGAGGTAGTTGATCTAAAGGAGGAGACCAAGTACTAGGTGTCACAAATTCTTGTTTGCCCGTATCAGGCTGTCCATCGAAAAAGAAAGCTAATTTTAATCTTCTATGATAGTTTTGTATATCAAATTGAAGTTGTTGTTCTTGCTGATTGGTGATATTAATAGCTGGAACAAAGGTGAGACCCTTGTTCAATAATTCTAATTGTGTCTGTGTTAATGTATGTTCTTCGGCCAAAACAATGACATTCTGGGGCCTATCTGAAGGATAGGCTGGTAACCCCGTAACTTTTGACCTTAAGGGGCAACCAAGTTTAAGTGGTCCCCCAATGTTTGAGCATGTTCCTAGCAGTGTCCTTTGTCCAGTGTATGTTATCCTCATCAGTTGCAAAAGACTGTCCTGTAGCAGTGGTATGAAGCGTAGATTACTCTCAATATATTCATTGAGTTCCCCCAGTGAGATTTGTTCGTACTCTGGAAGCTGTTCAGAGTATTTAATCAGAGGAACCCACTTTTCAGCAGTTGGAAACTTGTTTTTGGCAGTTCGTACAGCGGCCTGGAGCTGTCTGATAGACGTTTCTTGAGTTTTTTGAGCCCTATTGTTCAATCCAAATGCCAAAACCAATTTCTTGACATGGACAAACGTCATGGTCTTTTCCAAAATGGCCTGTGCATGTCTAAAGTTTGCTCCTGGATAACTCTCAATCTGTAGATCTTCAATATCGTGTGTACCTATCCTATTCAAGTTGGAATCTCCTATCATCACAAACTTCTTGTTCACAGTTAAGGTCCACATGGTCATTTTCCTACTGGTGTTAATGTGTCGGGAAACCAAAAATTTGCCCCTTGGTGATTTTAATGTTTCCAAAAGATCTGCATCTGAAACAGAACCCCAGTCACTGTTAGTAGGGGAAGCTTCTCCTATGTGCCCCAAAATCCTAGGTGACTCAGGGCCAGCCTCAAGTAACAACATCGGTGTACCATTTTCCATAACTATTGGTCTAACAGGTGAAACATTTCCTGTAGCAACCGGCGTACTGACTCGTGAAGGGGAGTTTGTGCCCAGACTCTGTGTGGAGTTTGAGAGCAAGAAGCTATCACAGGTGTACGCAGTTGGTGTAACGCGGGAGTCATTTGTGTGGTCTCCTCTGGTATATCTGGCAGTACTCTCAACTCAGCACTGTCCAGGTCCTGCTCCCTCACAACAACCGGATTCTTAGCAAGTGTTCTTCTCTGTGGTCTCTGTTCTAGTGGTCTAATAGGTGTATCCATGTGTGCGGTGGTGGCGTGTATCTGTGCCTCAACTTGTATCTGTGTCCCATCTATTTGCTCCGGGGATATCTTGTTCTCCCGGTGTGTAGCCAACGTCTGGCTAGTGGTGGTCTGTGTCCCACAGTCTTGCGTCCGTTCCCAGTGCATTTTGTACCTCAGTGTCACTGTTTTGTGGCAGGTTCTGTGGTGGGGAATTACCCATGTCTGAAACTGTTTGTGTCAAACAATCAACTCGTACCGGTTGCCGTGGTGGAGCAGCACCCGAAACTGCAGTGGCTCGATCCGAAGCCTCACACGAACTAATACGCTCTTTTAAAACCAATATTGTCTTTTCTGTAAGGTGTGGAATGTTTTTTCGGCCCATCTGGTGGCGATCTCAAATGCTAGTGTCCACTGCTCAGACAAGTCCTGTAAAATACTGGCTAGTAGCGCGTCTCTTTCAATTTGGTAATGTTCTCTGAGAATAATCAGAGTTGTGTAACCCCATTGTTTCGCGTTCCCCCAAATCTTCTCTGTCGTACTCTCATTTGGCAAAGCTGGTTTAATCAGCCATCCGAGATTCTCAACTGTTTTTGTGATGGTTCTAGGCTCCTCTTTAGCAGACACTTTGTCTAAATGATGTTCAAGTTTGATCAAGTTGTGAAATGAATGAATCAATTTTTTCAGCGTAGTATCTGCTGGTCTGTATTTATGCCGCACAAAAGGAACCTTGTTTGGGGCGAAACGTGTGTGTCCAGATTTAATCCTGTGTGACCTAGTTGTACCCTCTGAAGGTTGATGTCGCTGATCTGTAACATCTAAGAATCTACGGGGTCTGATGGGCGATCCATGTTGCTGGGATCCCACGGCGCTGAAATGTCCCATGCCCCTATGGTCCGAGCCGCGGACCACAGAGGCATAGGACCGGTACGGTCGCGTGGTGGTCCAAGTCCTGGGAGCCCGGATGAGCTCTGGCGGATTAGGGTCAGTGTAAGTTGCCTGTCTCTCAGGCGAAGGCGAGTATGCTCTGGCTCTCTCCCGGCTCCCAAAACCCCGTGCATCCCCTTGAACCGATCGCTGCTGTTCTCTGTTTCTCTTAAACCGTGTGTCAAAACGTCCAAATCGCAGTCTCTCCCGTGACCTAGATCTGTCTCTCTCAAAACTCTTGATCTCCTGCACCCACGGTGTCCTGTTCCGTGGCCTATACTTGTCTCTCTCTCTCATCTCGTGTGTCCTCATATCCAAATGGTGATCTGTTCCGTGGCCTATACCTATCACCCTCACGTCGTGAATCCACAAATCGAGGCCCATACTTGTCTCTCTCAGATCGTGTGGTCTCATAGCCCCACGGTGAATTGTTCCGTGTCCTGTACCTAGCATAGCCACGGCGGCGTGGCATGGTCCCAGAGGACATTTTGTCCTCGGACCCTCACAAAACCAATAAAAAACAATGAACCGATTTAACAAGTCTTTAGAATCACAATTATTTTTGTTTTTTTATGGTTATTTTATACTTTTTTGTATTTTTTTATTTTTTTATTTTTTTATTTTTATTTTTTATTTTTTTATAAAAGTGAAAAAAATGAAAAAATGAAAAATGTGCCTCAGGCTAACGCGTTTCGGTCAGTCCTCTGACCTTTCTCAAAACTGAGGCAAAAAGAGCTCTGGCGTGTGTCTGTTGAAATTCTCATTTAAAGTGAGGTGTCTGCCACTTCTCTCTCCTTATATACTGCAGGGGAGGGAGGGGGAGAAGGCGTTTTGCCCAGACATGTCCAAGCTACAAACCCGGAAACAACTCGTCTCACACGGACTCTGTGAGGCATATGCATTGAACAATCTTCTTATTATTAACTGTTTTTTTGTTTTTTTTCATTTTTTATTTTTATTGTTTAATTTTTTATTTATTTAATTTTTTTTTATTTTTTTATTTATTTTTATTTGAAATTGGGTCAATAGGGGTTTAGGGTTAGGGGTTAGGGTTAAGATTAGTGGTTAGGGTTAGTGGTTAAGGTTAGGGGTTAGGGTTAAGGCTGCGTGTTAGGCGTTAGGGGTTGTGCGGTTGTGTGCTGCGGTTACGTTAGGCCAGGGTTGTACAAAGAAATAGGCTGTGCAAGGCCAGTGGAAGCAGTGCTCAGTGTTGTACAGTGCCAGAAGTGTTTGTGTCAAGGCCAGGAAGAAGTTGTGCTTGTACAGGCCAGGCCAGTGTCAGCTGCCAAAGCCAGTGTCATGCTGTGCTGTGCTGTGTTGTGCTGTGCTTGTGCTGTGCTACAGTGTGTTGTTGTGCTGTGCTGTGCTGTGCTGTACAAAGAAGAAGCAGTGCTGTGCTGTGCTGTGCTGGAAGAAGCCAGTTGTGCTGTGCTGGTGCTGTGCCAGGCCAGCCAGTGCCAGGCTGTGCCAGGCCAGGCCAAGAAGGCCAGGCCAGTTAAAAGCCAGGCCAGGCCTGTGTACAAAGTTAAAGCCAGGCCAGGCCAGGTTAAAGTGCCAGGCCAGAAATAAGTGGCCAGGCCAGGCCAGGGCCAGTGTAAGAAGCAAGTAGTGCGGTACAAAGCAAAGCTGTGCTGTGTTGTGCTGTGTTGTGCTGTAAAGTTGTGTTGTGCTGTGGTTGTGTTAGTGTTGTGTTGTACAGTTGGAAGAAAGTTGTGTTGTGTTGTGTTGTGTTGTAGCTAAAGTTGTGCCAGTAGTGTTGTGTGTTGTGTTGTGCTGTACAAAGTTGTACAGTGTTGTGTTGTGTTGTGTGCTTGTGTTGTCACAGTGCTAAAGTTAAGCAGTTGTGTTACAGTGCTGTGTTGAAAGCTGTGCTACAGTGTTGTGTGCTGGTGTTGTGCTGTGTTAAAGGAAAGAAAGCAAAGTGTTGTGCTGGTGTTGTGCGTGCTGTGCTGTGCGAAAGGTGCTGTGCTGGTGTGTTGTGTTGTGTTGTATGCTGTGCTGTACAGCAGTGCTGTGTTGTAAGCAGTGCTGTGTTGTGCTGTGTTGTGTGCTGTGTTGTGCTTGTGTTGTGTGTGTGTTGTGCTGTGTTGTGCTAAAGGTGCTTGTGTTGTGGTTGTGTTGTGTTGTGCTGTGCTGTGTTGTGTTGTGTGTTGTGTTGTGCTTGTGTTGTGTGTGCCAGTGTTGTGTTGTGTTGGTGTTGTGTTGTGTGTTGTGCTTGTGTTGTATGTTGTGGAAGAAGGAAGAAGAAGTTGTGTTGTGTTGTGTCAGGGGGTTAAAGAAGCGGCTCCTGCTAGGCTCCCAGTGTTGTGCTGTTGTGTTGTGTTGTGTTGTGTTGTGCTGAAAGTTGCCAGTGTTGTGTTGTCAGTTGTGTTGTGGTTGTGTTGTGGTTGTGTTGTACAGTTGTGGCTCAGCTAGGGTTGTGTCAGGTTG
>CM060670.1:0-37500 GCA_030686955.1 Odontamblyopus rebecca
CAGTATAAAAGGAGAGAGAAGGGGCAGAGAGCTCAGTTCAAACAAGATTCTCAACAGACACACACCAGAGCTCAAAAGGTCAGAAGATTAAACTTTGTAGCCTAAACAAATGTAGTTATAACTTGATTGGACACACGGTCTGAGAGAGACAAGTTGTCGGTACACGGCGTCAGGGTGACAGGTTTAGGCTACAGATCATATGTGTTTTTATCAGATTGAGGTCACGTGATAACATGTACTTTAACAGATCACCGATAACACACGGTAAGTAAAAAAAGAGCATAAAAAATAAAAATATAAAATAAAAATAATAACATAGATACAGTAAAGATTTAAGAACTGAGACAATTGCAGTAATCATTAATACAATGTTGATTCTAAGTGTTTAGAGTTTACGGAGGAACCTAGGACCATCACAAAACGGTTGAGGAACTAGGATTGTTGATTAAACCAGCTTTGCCAAATGAGAATACGGCAGAAAAGATCTGGGGGAACGCGAAACAATGGGGTTATACAACTCTGATCATTCTCAGAGAACATTACCAAATTGAAAGAGACGCGTTGTTAGCCAGTATTGTACAGGATCTGACTAGTGATTGGACAGTGGCATTTGAGATCGCCACCAGATGGGCTGAAAAAAACATTCCACGCCTTACAGAAAAGACAATATTGGTTACAAAAGAACGGATCAGCTCGTGTGAGGCCTTGGATCAAACCAGAGTGGCATTGGATACTGCTCCACCACAGCAGCCAGTAAGAGTAGATTGTCCGGTACAAACCGCTTCAGATATGGGGAACACCGCACCACAGCAACTGTCGCAAAATAGTGACACGGAGATACAAGATGCACAACCGGAACGTATGCGAGACTGTGGGACACAGACCACCACTAGCCAGACGCTGGCAACACACCGGGAGAGCAAGATACCCCCTGAGCAAACGGATAGGACACAGATACAAGTGGAGGCACAGATACACGCCACTACTACACACATGGATACACCTATTAGACCACTAGAACAGAGACCTCAGAGAAGGACACTTGCTAAGAATCCGGCTGTTGTTTTGGAGGAACAGCACCAGGACAACGCTTTGCTGAGGGTGTTGCCAGATATACCAGAGGAGACCACACAAATGACTCCCTCATTACACCAAATGCATACACCTGTGACTGCTTCTTGCTCTCAAACTCCACACAGAGTCTGGGCACAAACTCCCCCTTCACGAGTCAGTACGCCGGTTGCTACAGGCAATGTTTCACCTGTTAGACCAATAGTTATGGAAAATGGTACACCGATGTTGTTACTTGAGGCTGGCCCTGATTCACCTACAATTTTGGGGCACATAGGAGAAGCTTCCCCTACCAACACTGACTGGGGTTCTGTTTCAGATGCAGATCTTTTGGACACATTAAAGTCACCGAGGGGCAAGTTTTTGGTTACCCGACACATTAACACCAGTAGGAAAATGAGCATGTGGAACTTAACTGTGAACAAAAAGTTTGTGATGATTGGAGATTCCAACTTGAGTAGGATAGGTACACACGACATTGAAAATCTACAGATTGAGAGTTATCCGGGAGCAAACTTTAGACATGCACAGGCCATTTTAGAAAAGACCATGACGTTTGTTCATGTCAAAAAATTGGTTTTGGCATTTGGAGTGAACAATAGGGCTCAAAAAACTCAAGAAACATCTATCAGACAACTCCAGGCCGCTGTACGAGCTGCTAAAACTAAATTCCCAACTGCTGAATTGTGGGTTCCTCTTATCAACTACTCTGAACAGCTTCCAGAACAAGAACAAGTTTCACTGGGAGAGCTCAATGAATACATTGAGGGATACCTACGTTTCATACCACTGCTACAAAACAGTTTGTTTGTAACTGAGGAGGACAACATACACTGGACGAAAGACACTGCTAGGAACATGCTCAAACATTGGGGTGACCACTTAAACTTGTTTGCCCCATAAGGTCAAAAGTTACGGGGTTACCAGCCTGTCCTTTAGACAGGCCCCAGAATGTTATTGTTTTGGCCGAAGATTATACATTAACACAGACACAATTAGAGTTATTGAATAAAGGTCTTACCTTTGTTCCAGCCATTAATATCACCAATCAGCAGGAACAACAACTTCAATTTGACATACAAAACTATCATAGAAGATTAAAGTTAGCTTTCTTTTTCGACGGACAGCCTGACACGGGCAAACAGGAATTTGTGACACCCAGTACTTGGTCCCCTCCTTTAGATCAACTACCTCCTGAAGTGGGGGTTCTAATTAAACAGGATCTTAAGACTTTTCGGAATTGTTTTAGTTTAGAAAAAGAATGTCCGAATATTTCACCTTCAGAACAAGAAGCTTTGCTACAATTGGTACGAAACAAACAATTGATTATCAAACCAGCTGACAAGGGCAGTGTCACAGTTGTTCTGGATAGAAAACAGTACGTGTGGGAAGGTCTGAGACAGTTAAGAGACAAAAATTACTATGTTCAATTGGAAAAACCTATTTTTTATCAAACCATTCCTATGGTGCACAAAATAATTGATACACTCCATGAGAAGAATTTCATTTCAGAAAAACAACAACAGTTTCTGAAGGAGATGGCAACCCTAGAACTAGGAGGTTTTACATGTTACCCAAAGTCCACAAAGAACCTGAAAAATGGTCCCTCCCGTATCGAATCCCTCCAGGCCGACCCATCGTATCAGATTGTAGCAGTGAGACATATAGAACAGCTGATTTCCTCTCAGTTCATCTCACACCTCTATCCACTAGACATCCTGCTTACATTAAAGACACGTATCACTTCATTTCTATCCTTAATAATCTGGTTGTTCCAGCAGAAGCTATGATATTTACATTTGATGTTGACTCATTATACACCAACATTGATATCCCAGCAGGAATCCAAGCTGTTAAGAAGGTCTTTCTGAAATATCCAGATCCAAAACGTCCTGATTTGGAACTGTTGCAACTCTTAGATATTAACCTAACTAGAAATGATTTTGAGTTTGATGGAAGGTTCTATTTACAGACCAAAGGCACTGCCATGGGAAAGAAATTTGCACCAGCATATGCCAATATTTATATGGCGGATTGGGAACAAACAGTTTTGGACAAATGTCCTATTAAACCTTTAGTATATTTGAGATATTTAGACGATATATTTGGCATTTGGACACACACTCTTGAGGAATTTCAAAACTTTTTTCAGATCTTGAATTCTCATGATCCCTCCATCAAGCTCAAAAGTTCAACCTCGTTTGAATCTATTGATTTTCTGGATACTACGGTTTATAAAGGCCTTAGGTTTCAAAATTCTAACATATTGGATCTTAAAGTTTTTTTCAAAACAACAGACACACATGCCCTGTTGGATAAGTCTAGCTTTCATCCTAGGCACACGTTTAAAGGTCTTGTCAAATCCCAACTTTTAAGGTTTAAAAGAATTTGTACACAGCAAACGGATTTTGATCAGGCAGTTAAGATTTTATTTAAGGCCTTGAAACACAGGGGTTACCAAAAATCATTCCTCAAGGACTGTCTGAGGACAATTGACAATCAGAGCCAAAAGGAACAAACACAACGTGTGATTCCACTCATTACGGGTTATTCTACTAAGGCCACAGAACTGCATAGTGTATTCAAAAGAAACTTTAGGACATTTATTACTGAACAAGGCCTCTTTCCCAAATACAAAGTTATTTCGGCTTATAAGAAAAATTACAATCTACAGAAGTACTTGGTGAGAGCCAGACTTAAACCAATAGATTTTGTACCTAGACCTAACCTTTTAGATGGTATTTTGATACACAAAAGCTTCATTGTTCATAGAACGACAAAGGAGATATTTCAGATTTCTCAGTTCTTTACATGCTACTCTTATAATTGTGTATATTTGATCTTTTGCTCCACTTGCTTGACTCAATTTGTGGGAGCTACGGAAACTCTCTCTTTGTCTGTTTGTTACAACACAAACGTAGACTAGATCAGTTTTCTACCGGATCTGAGACCAAGACAGGTACTCCTAGGCTGATCTCTCATTTTATATTACATGGATGGCAATCTGTCAGGATAGTAGGACTACAGAGTAGCTTGTTGTGGACTAGGGTGGAGAGACTGGAGTTCCAGAAAGCGTGGATCTCCCGTCTCAACACCCGATATCCTAAAGGTCTAAATTGATGCCAGTACGGTTTGTTTACTCCATTTAACCCTAACCCTAAACCTAACCCTAACCCTAACCTTAACCACTAACCCTAACCCTAACCACTAACCCTAACCTTAACCCCTAACCTTAACCACTAACCCTAATCCTAACCTTAACCACGAACCCTAACCCTAACCCTAACCTTAACCACTAACCCTAACCCTAACCACTAACCCTAACCTTAACCCCTAACCTTAACCACTAACCCTAATCCTAACCTTAACCACGAACCCTAACCCTAACCCTAACCCACTAACCCTAACCTTAACCACTAACCCTAACCCTAACCACTAACCCTAACCTTAACCCCTAACCCTAACCTTAACCACTAACCCTAACCCTAATCCTAACCTTAACCACTAACCCTAACCACTAACCCTAACCCTAACCCCTAACCCAACCACTACCCCTAACCCAACCACTACCCCAGGCCACTGACCCAATTTCAAAATAAAAAAATAATATAATAAAAAAATATTAAAAAAATAAAAAAACAAAATAAAAATAAAAAACTCATAATAAAACAAACAAAAAATAGTAGTTAAGAAGATTTTCAAGTTCATATGCTTCACAAACACATTAAAAACGATTTATTTCCTATTTCATTGTGTGGACATGTCTGGGCAAAACGCCTTTCTCTCCCCCCTCCCTCCCCTGCAGTATAAAAGGAGAGAGAAGGGGCAGAGAGCTCAGTTCAAACAAGATTCTCAACAGACACACACCAGAGCTCTTTTTTGCCTCGGTTTTGAAAAAGGTCAGAAGACTGACCGAAACGTTAACCTGAGGCACACATTGTTTTAGTTTTTTCAGTTTTTTATAATAAAAATAAAAAAATACAAAAAAATAAAAAATATATAAATACAAAAAAGTATAAAATAATCATTTAAAAACAAAAATAATTGTGATTCTAAAGTGTTGTTAAATCGGTTCGTTGTTTTTTATTGTTGTTCTTTGTGAGGGTCCGGGGACGGGATGTCCTCCAGGACCATGCCGCGCCACCGTGGCGGTGTGAGGTTCAGGACACGGGACAGTTCACCGTGGGGATATGTGGACACACGGTCTGAGAGAGACAAGTACAGGCCACGATATGTCGGTACACGGCGTCAGGGTGACAGGTTTAGGCCACGGGACAGATCGCCGTTTGGATATGTGGACACACGGTATGAGAGAGACAAGTATAGGCCACGGGACAATTCACCGGGTGTACAGGAGGACACACGGTTTGGGAGAGTCAGATTTAGGTCACGTGAGGGATTACCGTGTGGACATGTTGGTACATGGCGTGGGAGAGACAAGTATAGGCCACGGGACAGATCACCGTTTGGATATGTGGACACACGGTTTAAGAGAAACAGAAGAGAACAGAAGCGATCGGTTCAAGGGGATGCACGGGGTTCTGGGAGCTGGGAGAGAGCCAGAGCATACTCGCCTTCGCCGAGGAGACGAGCAACTTACACTGACCCTAACCCTAACCCTAACCCTAACCCTAACCCTAACCCTAACCCTAACCCTAACCCTAACCCTAACCAAACACAACGTGTGATTCCCTTATTACGGGTTATTCTACTAAGGCCACAGAACTGCATAGTTTACTCAAAAGAAACTTTAGGACATTTATTACTGAACAAGGCCTCTTTCCCAAATACAAAGTTATTTCGGCTTATAAGAAAAATTACAATCTACAGAAGTACTTGGTGAGAGCCAGACTTAAACCAATAGATTTTGTACCTAGACCTAACCTTTTAGATGGTATTTTGATACACAAAAGCTTCATTGTTCATAGAACGACAAAGGAGATATTTCAGATTTCTCAGTTCTTTACATGTTACTCTTATAATTGTGTATATTTGATTTTTTGCTCCACTTGCTTGACTCAATTTGTGGGAGCTACGGGAAACTCTCTCTTTGTCTGTCTGTTACAACACAAACGTAGACTAGATCAGTTTTCTACCGGATCTGAGACCAAGATAGGTACTCCTAGGCTGATCTCTCATTTTATATTACATGGATGGCAATCTGTCAGGATAGTAGGACTACAGAGCAGCTTGTGGTGGACTAGGGTGGAGAGACTGGAGTCCCAGAAAGCGTGGATCTCCCGTCTCAACACCCGATATCCCAAAGGTCTAAATTGATGCCGGTACGGTTTGTTTACTCCATCTACCCTAACCCTAACCTTAACCACTAACCCTAACCCTAACCACTAACCCAGCCCTAACCCTAACCTTAACCACTAACCCTAACCCTAACCACTAACCCTAACCACTAACCCAGCCCTAACCCTAACCTTAACCACTAACCCTAGCCTTAACCACTAACCCTAACCATTAACCCTGACCCTAACCACTAACCCTAACCCTAACCTTAACCACTAACCCTAACCCTAATCCTAACTTTAACCCCTAACCCTAACCCTAACCCCTAACCCTAACCACTAACCCTAACCCAGGCCACTGACCTAATTTCAAAATAAAAAATAAAAAAATAATAGAATAATAAAAAATAAAAAAATAAAAAATAATATAAAAATAAAATAATCATAATAAAACAAACAAAAAATAGTTGTTAAGAAGATTTTCAAGTTCATATGCTTCACAAAACACATTAAAAACGATTTATTTTCTAGTTCATAGTGTGGACATGTCTGGGCAAAACGCCTTTCTCTCCCCCCTCCCTCCCTTGCAGTATAAGAGGGGAGGGAAGGGGCAGAGAGCTCAGTTCAAACAAGATTTTCAACAGACACACACCAGAGCTCTTTGTGCCTTGGTTTTGAGAAAGGTCGGAATACTGACCGAAACGCGTGAGCCTGCCACACAATTTTTTCAGTTTTTTATATTAAAAATTAAAAATACAAAAAATTAAAAAATATATAAATACAAAAAAAGTTTAAAATAATCATCTAAAAACAAAAATATTTGTGATTTTAAAGTATTGTTAAATCGGTTCATTGTTTTTTATTGTTTTTTTTTTAGAGTGTCCGAGGACAAAATGTCCTCCAGGACCATGCCACGCCGCCGTGGCGGGGTGAGGTACAGAACACGGGACAGTTCACCGTGGAGATATGTGGACACACGGTCTGAGAGAGACAAGTACAGGCCACGATATGTTGGTACACGGCGTCAGGGTGACAGGTATAGGCCATGGGACAGATCACCGTTTGGATATGAGTACACACGGTATGAGAGAGACAAGTATAGGCCACGGGACAATTCACCGGGTGTACAGGAGGACACACGGTTTGAGAGAGTCAGATTTAGGTCACGGGAGAGATTACCGTTTGGATATGTTGGTACACAGCGTGGGAGAGTCAAGTATAGGCCACGGGACGGATCACCGTTTGGATATGTGGACACACGGTTTAAGAGAAACAGAAGAGAACAGAAGCGATCGGTTCAAGGGGATGCACGGGGTTCTGGGAGCTGGGAGAGAGCCAGAGCATACTTCGCCTTCGCCGAGGAGACGAGCAACTTACACTGACCCTAACCCGCCAGAGCTCATCCGGGCTCCCGGGACTTGGACTACCACGCGACCGGACCAGTTCAAACAAGATTTTCAACAGACACACACCAGAGCTCTTTGTGCCTTGGTTTTGAGAAAGGTCGGAATACTGACCGAAACGCTGCTAGCCTGGCACACATTTTTTCAGTTTTTTATATTAAAAATAAAAAATACAAAAAATAAAAAAATATATAAATACAAAAAAGTTTAAAATAATCATCTAAAAAACAAAAATATTTGTGATTTTAAAGTATTGTTAAATCGGTTCATTGTTTTTTATTGTTTTTTGTGAGTGTCCGAGGACAAAATGTCCTCCAGGACCATGCCACGCCGCCGTGGCGGTGTGAGGTACAGGACACGGGACAGTTCACCGTGGAGATATGTGGACACACGGTATGAGAGAGACAAGTATAGGCCACGGGACAATTCACCGGGTGTACAGGAGGACACACGGATTGAGAGAGTCAGATTTAGGTCACGGGAGAGATTACCATTTGGATGTGTTGGTACACAGCGTGGGAGAGTCAAGTATAGGCCACGGGACAGATCACCGTTTGGATATGTGGACACACGGTATAAGAGAAACAGAAGAGAACAGAAGCGATCGGTTCAAGGGGATGCACGGGGTTCTGGGAGCTGGGAGAGAGCCAGAGCATACTCGCCTTCGCCGAGGAGACGAGCAACTTACACTGACCCTGCCCCGCTCACCTTCGTCAGGAGGTGAGAACCTACACTTACACTAACCTGCCAGTGCTCATCCTAGGTCTCGGGCTTGGTTCACCACACGCCCGTTTCGTTCCTGTGTTTCTGTGGTCCGTGACTCGGACCATGGGGACACGGGGACACCAGTGCTGTGTATCCTTGAGACATGGATTGTCCGCTCTGTCCCGCAGACTGACCACTATCCCTAACCCTAACCCTAACCCTAACCCTAACCCTAAACCTAACCCTAAACCTTGGGACATGTCAGGGCAAAGCGCCACAAACAGGGGCTGGGCAAAATAGCTCAGTCTGAAGAGGAGTCTCAAACAGGACACACCAGCGTACACTGCTTACTGTGCCTCGGCTTTGAAGAAGACCAGAACACTGGTCGAAACGTCAGCCTGGCACAGGGGCAGTGTTTTCTTCTTTGTGGGATGATGCAACGTGGGAGAAGCCAGTCCAGGCCGTGGGACGGGGGTCTGGCTGTGGAGCAGTGGCTGTCCATTCAAGGGGATGCACGGGGTCTTGAGAGCTGGGAGGGAGCCCGTGCCCCGCTCACCTTCGTCAGGAGGTGAGAACCTACACTTACACTAACCTGCCAGTGCTCATCCTAGGTCTCAGGGCTTGGTTCACCACACGCCCGTTTCGTTCCTGTGTTTCTGTGGTCCGTGACTCGGACCATGGGGACACGGGGACACCAGTGCTGTGTATCCTTGAGACATGGATTGTCCGCTCTGTCCCGCAGACTGACCACTATCCCTAACCCTAACCCTAACCCTAACCCTAACCCTAAACCTAACCCTAAACCTTGGGACATGTCAGGGCAAAGCGCCACAAACAGGGGCTGGGCAAAATAGCTCAGTCTGAAGAGGAGTCTCAAACAGGACACACCAGCGTACACTGCTTACTGTGCCTCGGCTTTGAAGAAGACCAGAACACTGGTCGAAACGTCAGCCTGGCACAGGGGCAGTGTTTTCTTCTTTGTGGGATGATGCAACGTGGGAGAAGCCAGTCCAGGCCGTGGGACGGGGGTCTGGCTGTGGAGCAGTGGCTGTCCATTCAAGGGGATGCACGGGGTCTTGAGAGCTGGGAGGGAGCCCGTGCCCCGCTCACCTTCGTCAGGAGGTGAGAACCTACACTTACACTAACCTGCCAGTGCTCATCCTAGGTCTCGGGGCTTGGTTCACCACACGCCCGTTTCGTTCCTGTGTTTCTGTGGTCCGTGACTCGGACCATGGGGACACGGGGACACCAGTGCTGTGTATCCTTGAGACATGGATTGTCCGCTCTGTCCCGCAGACTGACCACTATCCCTAACCCTAACCCTAACCCTAACCCTAACCCTAAACCTAACCCTAAACCTTGGGACATGTCAGGGCAAAGCGCCACAAACAGGGGCTGGGCAAAATAGCTCAGTCTGAAGAGGAGTCTCAAACAGGACACACCAGCGTACACTGCTTACTGTGCCTCGGCTTTGAAGAAGACCAGAACACTGGTCGAAACGTCAGCCTGGCACAGGGGCAGTGTTTTCTTCTTTGTGGGATGATGCAACGTGGGAGAAGCCAGTCCAGGCCGTGGGACGGGGGTCTGGCTGTGGAGCAGTGGCTGTCCATTCAAGGGGATGCACGGGGTCTTGAGAGCTGGGAGGGAGCCCGTGCCCCGCTCACCTTCGTCAGGAGGTGAGAACCTACACTTACACTAACCTGCCAGTGCTCATCCTAGGTCTCGGGCTTGGTTCACCACACGCCCGTTTCGTTCCTGTGTTTCTGTGGTCCGTGACTCGGACCATGGGGACACGGGGACACCAGTGCTGTGTATCCTTGAGACATGGATTGTCCGCTCTGTCCCGCAGACTGACCACTATCCCTAACCCTAACCCTAACCCTAACCCTAACCCTAAACCTAACCCTAAACCTTGGGACATGTCAGGGCAAAGCGCCACAAACAGGGGCTGGGCAAAATAGCTCAGTCTGAAGAGGAGTCTCAAACAGGACACACCAGCGTACACTGCTTACTGTGCCTCGGCTTTGAAGAAGACCAGAACACTGGTCGAAACGTCAGCCTGGCACAGGGGCAGTGTTTTCTTCTTTGTGGGATGATGCAACGTGGGAGAAGCCAGTCCAGGCCGTGGGACGGGGTCTGGCTGTGGAGCAGTGGCTGTCCATTCAAGGGGATGCACGGGGTCTTAAGAGCTGGGAGGGAGCCCGTGCCCCGCTCACCTTCGTCAGGAGGTGAGAACCTACACTTACACTAACCTGCCAGTGCTCATCCTAGGTCTCGGGCTTGGTTCACCACACGCCCGTTTCGTTCCTGTGTTTCTGTGGTCCGTGACTCGGACCATGGGGACACGGGGACACCAGTGCTGTGTATCCTTGAGACATGGATTGTCCGCTCTGTCCCGCAGACTGACCACTATCCCTAACCCTAACCCTAACCCTAACCCTAACCCTAAACCTAACCCTAAACCTTGGGACATGTCAGGGCAAAGCGCCACAAACAGGGGCTGGGCAAAATAGCTCAGTCTGAAGAGGAGTCTCAAACAGGACACACCAGCGTACACTGCTTACTGTGCCTCGGCTTTGAAGAAGACCAGAACACTGGTCGAAACGTCAGCCTGGCACAGGGGCAGTGTTTTCTTCTTTGTGGGATGATGCAACGTGGGAGAAGCCAGTCCAGGCCGTGGGACGGGGGTCTGGCTGTGGAGCAGTGGCTGTCCATTCAAGGGGATGCACGGGGTCTTGAGAGCTGGGAGGGAGCCCGTGCCCCGCTCACCTTCGTCAGGAGGTGAGAACCTACACTTACACTAACCTGCCAGTGCTCATCCTAGGTCTCGGGGCTTGGTTCACCACACGCCCGTTTCGTTCCTGTGTTTCTGTGGTCCGTGACTCGGACCATGGGGACACGGGGACACCAGTGCTGTGTATCCTTGAGACATGGATTGTCCGCTCTGTCCCGCAGACTGACCACTATCCCTAACCCTAACCCTAACCCTAACCCTAACCCTAAACCTAACCCTAAACCTTGGGACATGTCAGGGCAAAGCGCCACAAACAGGGGCTGGGCAAAATAGCTCAGTCTGAAGAGGAGTCTCAAACAGGACACACCAGCGTACACTGCTTACTGTGCCTCGGCTTTGAAGAAGACCAGAACACTGGTCGAAACGTCAGCCTGGCACAGGGGCAGTGTTTTCTTCTTTGTGGGATGATGCAACGTGGGAGAAGCCAGTCCAGGCCGTGGGACGGGGGTCTGGCTGTGGAGCAGTGGCTGTCCATTCAAGGGGATGCACGGGGTCTTGAGAGCTGGGAGGGAGCCCGTGCCCCGCTCACCTTCGTCAGGAGGTGAGAACCTACACTTACACTAACCTGCCAGTGCTCATCCTAGGTCTCAGGGCTTGGTTCACCACACGCCCGTTTCGTTCCTGTGTTTCTGTGGTCCGTGACTCGGACCATGGGGACACGGGGACACCAGTGCTGTGTATCCTTGAGACATGGATTGTCCGCTCTGTCCCGCAGACTGACCACTATCCCTAACCCTAACCCTAACCCTAACCCTAACCCTAAACCTAACCCTAAACCTTGGGACATGTCAGGGCAAAGCGCCACAAACAGGGGCTGGGCAAAATAGCTCAGTCTGAAGAGGAGTCTCAAACAGGACACACCAGCGTACACTGCTTACTGTGCCTCGGCTTTGAAGAAGACCAGAACACTGGTCGAAACGTCAGCCTGGCACAGGGGCAGTGTTTTCTTCTTTGTGGGATGATGCAACGTGGGAGAAGCCAGTCCAGGCCGTGGGACGGGGGTCTGGCTGTGGAGCAGTGGCTGTCCATTCAAGGGGATGCACGGGGTCTTGAGAGCTGGGAGGGAGCCCGTGCCCCGCTCACCTTCGTCAGGAGGTGAGAACCTACACTTACACTAACCTGCCAGTGCTCATCCTAGGTCTCGGGGCTTGGTTCACCACACGCCCGTTTCGTTCCTGTGTTTCTGTGGTCCGTGACTCGGACCATGGGGACACGGGGACACCAGTGCTGTGTATCCTTGAGACATGGATTGTCCGCTCTGTCCCGCAGACTGACCACTA
Source organism: Odontamblyopus rebecca (assembly GCA_030686955.1). Lineage (NCBI taxonomy): Eukaryota > Metazoa > Chordata > Actinopteri > Gobiiformes > Gobiidae > Odontamblyopus > Odontamblyopus rebecca. Next base: position 12,491 of record CM060670.1, read on the forward strand.
TCCCTAACCCTAACCCTAACCCTAACCCTAACCCTAAACCTAACCCTAAACCTTGGGACATGTCAGGGCAAAGCGCCACAAACAGGGGCTGGGCAAAATAGCTCAGTCTGAAGAGGAGTCTCAAACAGGACACACCAGCGTACACTGCTTACTGTGCCTCGGCTTTGAAGAAGACCAGAACACTGGTCGAAACGTCAGCCTGGCACAGGGGCAGTGTTTTCTTCTTTGTGGGATGATGCAACGTGGGAGAAGCCAGTCCAGGCCGTGGGACGGGGTCTGGCTGTGGAGCAGTGGCTGTCCATTCAAGGGGATGCACGGGGTCTTGAGAGCTGGGAGGGAGCCCGTGCCCCGCTCACCTTCGTCAGGAGGTGAGAACCTACACTTACACTAACCTGCCAGTGCTCATCCTAGGTCTCGGGGCTTGGTTCACCACACGCCCGTTTCGTTCCTGTGTTTCTGTGGTCCGTGACTCGGACCATGGGGACACGGGGACACCAGTGCTGTGTATCCTTGAGACATGGATTGTCCGCTCTGTCCCGCAGACTGACCACTATCCCTAACCCTAACCCTAACCCTAACCCTAACCCTAAACCTAACCCTAAACCTTGGGACATGTCAGGGCAAAGCGCCACAAACAGGGGCTGGGCAAAATAGCTCAGTCTGAAGAGGAGTCTCAAACAGGACACACCAGCGTACACTGCTTACTGTGCCTCGGCTTTGAAGAAGACCAGAACACTGGTCGAAACGTCAGCCTGGCACAGGGGCAGTGTTTTCTTCTTTGTGGGATGATGCAACGTGGGAGAAGCCAGTCCAGGCCGTGGGACGGGGGTCTGGCTGTGGAGCAGTGGCTGTCCATTCAAGGGGATGCACGGGGTCTTGAGAGCTGGGAGGGAGCCCGTGCCCCGCTCACCTTCGTCAGGAGGTGAGAACCTACACTTACACTAACCTGCCAGTGCTCATCCTAGGTCTCGGGGCTTGGTTCACCACACGCCCGTTTCGTTCCTGTGTTTCTGTGGTCCGTGACTCGGACCATGGGGACACGGGGACACCAGTGCTGTGTATCCTTGAGACATGGATTGTCCGCTCTGTCCCGCAGACTGACCACTATCCCTAACCCTAACCCTAACCCTAACCCTAACCCTAAACCTAACCCTAAACCTTGGGACATGTCAGGGCAAAACGCCACAAAGAGGGCTGGGCAAAATAGCTCAGTCTGAAGAGGAGTCTCAAACAGGACACACCAGCGTACACTGCTTACTGTGCCTCGGCTTTGAAGAAGACCAGAACACTGGTCGAAACGTCAGCCTGGCACAGGGGCAGTGTTTTCTTCTTTGTGGGATGATGCAACGTGGGAGAAGCCAGTCCAGGCCGTGGGACGGGGGTCTGGCTGTGGAGCAGTGGCTGTCCATTCAAGGGGATGCACGGGGTCTTGAGAGCTGGGAGGGAGCCCGTGCCCCGCTCACCTTCGTCAGGAGGTGAGAACCTACACTTACACTAACCTGCCAGTGCTCATCCTAGGTCTCAGGGCTTGGTTCACCACACGCCCGTTTCGTTCCTGTGTTTCTGTGGTCCGTGACTCGGACCATGGGGACACGGGGACACCAGTGCTGTGTATCCTTGAGACATGGATTGTCCGCTCTGTCCCGCAGACTGACCACTATCCCTAACCCTAACCCTAACCCTAACCCTAACCCTAAACCTAACCCTAAACCTTGGGACATGTCAGGGCAAAACGCCACAAAGAGGGGCTGGGCAAAATAGCTCAGTCTGAAGAGGAGTCTCAAACAGGACACACCAGCGTACACTGCTTACTGTGCCTCGGCTTTGAAGAAGACCAGAACACTGGTCGAAACGTCAGCCTGGCACAGGGGCAGTGTTTTCTTCTTTGTGGGATGATGCAACGTGGGAGAAGCCAGTCCAGGCCGTGGGACGGGGGTCTGGCTGTGGAGCAGTGGCTGTCCATTCAAGGGGATGCACGGGGTCTTGAGAGCTGGGAGGGAGCCCGTGCCCCGCTCACCTTCGTCAGGAGGTGAGAACCTACACTTACACTAACCCTAACCCTAACCCTAACCCTAACCCTAACCCTAACCCTAACCCTAACCCTAACCCTAACCACTAACCCAGCCCTAACCCTAACCTTAACCACTAACCCTAGCCTTAACCACTAACCCTAACCATTAACCCTGACCCTAACCACTAACCCTAACCTTAACCACTAACCCTAACCCTAATCCTAACTTTAACCCCTAACCCTAACCACTAACCCTAACCCAGGCCACTGACCTAATTTCAAAATAAAAAAATAAAAAATAATAGAATAATAAAAATAAAAAAATAAAAAAATAATATAAAAATAAAATAATCATAATAAAACAAACAAAAAATAGTTGTTAAGAAGATTTTCAAGTTCATATGCTTCACAAAACACCTTAAAAACGATTTATTTTCTAGTTCATAGTGTGGACATGTCTGGGCAAAACGCCTTTCTCTCCCCCCTCCCTCCCTTGCAGTATAAAAGGAGAGGGAAGGGGCAGAGAGCTCAGTTCAAACAAGATTTTCAACAGACACACACCAGAGCTCTTTGTGCCTTGGTTTTGATAAAGGTCGGAATACTGACCGAAACGCGTTAGCCTGGCACACAATTTTTTTTCAGTTTTTTATATTAAAAATAAAAAATACAAAAAAATTAAAAAATATATAAATACAAAAAAGTTTAAAATAATCATCTAAAAACAAAAATATTTGTGATTTTAAAGTATTGTTAAATCGGTTCATTGTTTTTTTTATTTTTTTATTTTTTTTATTGTTTTTTTGTGAGTGTCCGAGGACAAAATGTCCTCCAGGACCATGCCACGCCGCCGTGGCGGGGTGAGGTACAGAACACGGGACACTTCACCGTGGGGATATGTGGACACACGGTCTGAGAGAGACAAATACAGGCCACGATATGTTGGTACACGGCGTCAGGGTGACAGGTATAGGCCATGGGACAGATCACCGTTTGGATATGAGTACACACGGTATGAGAGAGACAAGTATAGGCCACGGGACAATTCACCGGGTGTACAGGAGGACACACGGTTTGAGAGAGTCAGATTTAGGTCACGGGAGAGATTACCGTTGGGATATGTTGGTACACAGCGTGGGAGAGTCAAGTATAGGCCACGGGACAGATCACCGTTTGGACATGTGGACACACGGTTTAAGAGAAACAGAAGAGAACAGAAGCGATCGGTTCAAGGGGATGCACGGGGTTCTGGGAGCTGGGAGAGAGCCAGAGCATACTGGCCGCCGAGGAGACGAGCAACTTACACTGACTCCTAACCTAACCTAACCCTAACCCTAACCCTAACCCTAACTCCTAACCCTAACAACTCCTAACCCTAACCTAACTTTTAACTCCTAACCCTAACTCAACCCTAACTAACCCTAATTTTAATTTAACTCCTAACTCCTAACCTTTTAACTTAACCCTAACCTAACTCAATTTTAACTTAACTCCTAACTCCTAACTAATTTTAACCTAACCTTTTAATTTTAACCTAATTTTAATTTTAACCTTTTAACCTCAACCCTAACCCTTTTAACCTTTTAACCCTAACCTTTTAATTTTAACCCTAATTTTAACTTTTAACCCTAACCCTAACCCTAAATTTTAACCCTAACCCTAACCCAACCCAACCCTAATTTTAATTTTAACCCTAACCCTAATCGTCAGAGGTGAGAACCTACACTTTCACTAACCCTAACCCTAACCCTAACCCTAACCCTAACTCTAACCCTAACCCTAACCCTAACCCTAACCCTAACCCTAACCCGGGGGTCTGGCTGTGGAGCAGTGGCTGTCCATTCAAGGGGATGCACGGGGTCTTGAGAGCTGGGAGGGAGCCCGTGCCCCGCTCACCTTCGTCAGGAGGTGAGAACCTACACTTACACTAACCTGCCAGTGCTCATCCTAGGTCTCAGGGCTTGGTTCACCACACGCCCGTTTCGTTCCTGTGTTTCTGTGGTCCGTGACTCGGACCGTGGGGACACGGGGACACCAGTGCTGTGTATCCTTGAGACATGGATTGTCCGCTGTGTCCCACGGACTGACCACTATCCCTAACCCTAACCCTAACCCTAACCCTAACCCTAAACTTAACCCTAAACCTTGGGACATGTCAGGGCAAAGCGCCACAAAGGGGCCGGGCAAAGGCTCGGTTTGAGGAGGGGTCTCAGACAGGACACGCCAGCGTACACTGCTTACTGTGCCTCGGCTTTGAAAAAGACCAGAACACTGGTTGAAACGTCAGCCTGGTACAGGAGCAGTGTTTTCTTCTTTGTGGGATGATGCAACGTGGGAGAAGCCAGTCCAGGCCGCGGGACGGGGGTCTGGCTGTGAAGCAGTGGCTGTCCATTCAAGGGGATGCACGGGGTCTTGAGAGCTGGGAGGGAGCCCGTGCCCCGCTCACCTTCGTCAGGAGGTGAGAACCTACACTTACACTAACCTGCCAGTGCTCATCCTAGGTCTCAGGGCTTGGTTCACCACACGCCCGTTTCGTTCCTGTGTTTCTGTGATCCGTGACTGGACCGTGGGGACACGGGGACACCAGTGCTGTGTATCCTTGAGACATGGATTGTCCGCTGTGTCCCACAGACTGACCACTATCCCTAACCCTAACCCTAACCCTAACCCTAACCCTAAACTTAACCCTAAACCTTGGGACATGTCAGGGCAAAGCGCCACAAAGGGGCCGGGCAAAGGCTCGGTTTGAGGAGGGGTCTCAAACAGGACACACCAGCGTACACTGCTTACTGTGCCTCGGCTTTGAAAAAGACCAGAACACTGGTTGAAACGTCAGCCTGGTACAGGAGCAGTGTTTTCTTCTTTGTGGGATGATGCAACGTGGGAGAAGCCAGTCCAGGCCGCGGGACGGGGTCTGGCTGTGAAGCAGTGGCTGTCCATTCAAGGGGATGCACGGGGTCTTGAGAGCTGGGAGGGAGCCCGTGCCCCGCTCACCTTCGTCAGGAGGTGAGAACCTACACTTACACTAACCTGCCAGTGCTCATCCTAGGTCTCAGGGCTTGGTTCACCACACGCCCGTTTCGTTCCTGTGTTTCTGTGGTCCGTGACTCGGACCGTGGGGACACGGGGACACCAGTGCTGTGTATCCTTGAGACATGGATTGTCCGCTGTGTCCCACAGACTGACCACTATCCCTAACCCTAACCCTAACCCTAACCCTAACCCTAACCCTAAACTTAACCCTAAACCTTGGGACATGTCAGGGCAAAGCGCCACAAAGGGGCCGGGCAAAAAGCTCGGTTTGAGGAGGGGTCTCAGACAGGACACGCCAGCGTGCACTGCTTACTGTGCCTCGGCTTTGAAAAGGACCAGAACACTGGTTGAAACGTCAGCCTGGTACAGGAGCAGTGTTTTCTTCTTTGTGGGATGATGCAACGTGGGAGAAGCCAGTCCAGGCCGCGGGACGGGGGTCTGGCTGTGAAGCAGTGGCTGTCCATTCAAGGGGATGCACGGGGTCTTGAGAGCTGGGAGGGAGCCCGTGCCCCGCTCACCTTCGTCGGGAGGTGAGAACCTACACTTACACTAACCTGCCAGTGCTCATCCTAGGTCTCAGGGCTTGGTTCACCACACGCCCGTTTCGTTCCTGTGTTTCTGTGGTCCGTGACTCGGACCGTGGGGACACGGGGACACCAGTGCTGTGTATCCTTGAGACATGGATTGTCCGCTGTGTCCCACAGACTGACCACTATCCCTAACCCTAACCCTAACCCTAACCCTAACCCTAACCCTAAACTTAACCCTAAACCTTGGGACATGTCAGGGCAAAGCGCCACAAAGGGGCCGGGCAAAGGCTCGGTTTGAGGAGGAGTCTCAAACAGGACACACCAGCGTACACTGCTTACTGTGCCTCGGCTTTGAAAAGACCAGAACACTGGTTGAAACGTCAGCCTGGTACAGGAGCAGTGTTTTTCTTCTTTGTGGGATGATGCAACGTGGGAGAAGCCAGTCCAGGCCGCGGGACGGGGGTCTGGCTGTGAAGCAGTGGCTGTCCATTCAAGGGGATGCACGGGGTCTTGAGAGCTGGGAGGGAGCCCGTGCCCCGCTCACCTTCGTCAGGAGGTGAGAACCTACACTTACACTAACCTGCCAGTGCTCATCCTAGGTCTCAGGGCTTGGTTCACCACACGCCCGTTTCGTTCCTGTGTTTCTGTGGTCCGTGACTCGGACCGTGGGGACACGGGGACACCAGTGCTGTGTATCCTTGAGACATGGATTGTCCGCTGTGTCCCACGGACTGACCACTATCCCTAACCCTAACCCTAACCCTAACCCTAACCCTAAACTTAACCCTAAACCTTGGGACATGTCAGGGCAAAGCGCCACAAAGGGGCCGGGCAAAAAGCTCGGTTTGAGGAGGGGTCTCAGACAGGACACGCCAGCGTGCACTGCTTACTGTGCCTCGGCTTTGAAAAGGACCAGAACACTGGTTGAAACGTCAGCCTGGTACAGGAGCAGTGTTTTTCTTCTTTGTGGGATGATGCAACGTGGGAGAAGCCAGTCCAGGCCGCGGGACGGGGTCTGGCTGTGAAGCAGTGGCTGTCCATTCAAGGGGATGCACGGGGTCTTGAGAGCTGGGAGGGAGCCCGTGCCCCGCTCACCTTCGTCAGGAGGTGAGAACCTACACTTACACTAACCTGCCAGTGCTCATCCTAGGTCTCAGGGCTTGGTTCACCACACGCCCGTTTCGTTCCTGTGTTTCTGTGGTCCGTGACTCGGACCGTGGGGACACGGGGACACCAGTGCTGTGTATCCTTGAGACATGGATTGTCCGCTGTGTCCCACAGACTGACCACTATCCCTAACCCTAACCCTAACCCTAACCCTAACCCTAACCCTAAACTTAACCCTAAACCTTGGGACATGTCAGGGCAAAGCGCCACAAAGGGGCCGGGCAAAAAGCTCGGTTTGAGGAGGGGTCTCAGACAGGACACGCCAGCGTGCACTGCTTACTGTGCCTCGGCTTTGAAAAGGACCAGAACACTGGTTGAAACGTCAGCCTGGTACAGGAGCAGTGTTTTCTTCTTTGTGGGATGATGCAACGTGGGAGAAGCCAGTCCAGGCCGCGGGACGGGGGTCTGGCTGTGAAGCAGTGGCTGTCCATTCAAGGGGATGCACGGGGTCTTGAGAGCTGGGAGGGAGCCCGTGCCCCGCTCACCTTCGTCAGGAGGTGAGAACCTACACTTACACTAACCTGCCAGTGCTCATCCTAGGTCTCAGGGCTTGGTTCACCACACGCCCGTTTCGTTCCTGTGTTTCTGTGGTCCGTGACTCGGACCGTGGGGACACGGGGACACCAGTGCTGTGTATCCTTGAGACATGGATTGTCCGCTGTGTCCCACAGACTGACCACTATCCCTAACCCTAACCCTAACCCTAACCCTAACCCTAACCCTAAACTTAACCCTAAACCTTGGGACATGTCAGGGCAAAGCGCCACAAAGGGGCCGGGCAAAAAGCTCGGTTTGAGGAGGGGTCTCAGACAGGACACGCCAGCGTGCACTGCTTACTGTGCCTCGGCTTTGAAAAGGACCAGAACACTGGTTGAAACGTCAGCCTGGTACAGGAGCAGTGTTTTCTTCTTTGTGGGATGATGCAACGTGGGAGAAGCCAGTCCAGGCCGCGGGACGGGGGTCTGGCTGTGAAGCAGTGGCTGTCCATTCAAGGGGATGCACGGGGTCTTGAGAGCTGGGAGGGAGCCCGTGCCCCGCTCACCTTCGTCAGGAGGTGAGAACCTACACTTACACTAACCTGCCAGTGCTCATCCTAGGTCTCAGGGCTTGGTTCACCACACGCCCGTTTCGTTCCTGTGTTTCTGTGGTCCGTGACTCGGACCGTGGGGACACGGGGACACCAGTGCTGTGTATCCTTGAGACATGGATTGTCCGCTGTGTCCCACAGACTGACCACTATCCCTAACCCTAACCCTAACCCTAACCCTAACCCTAACCCTAAACTTAACCCTAAACCTTGGGACATGTCAGGGCAAAGCGCCACAAAGGGGCCGGGCAAAGGCTCGGTTTGAGGAGGGGTCTCAGACAGGACACACCAGCGTACACTGCTTACTGTGCCTCGGCTTTGAAAAAGACCAGAACACTGGTTGAAACGTCAGCCTGGTACAGGAGCAGTGTTTTCTTCTTTGTGGGATGATGCAACGTGGGAGAAGCCAGTCCAGGCCGCGGGACGGGGGTCTGGCTGTGAAGCAGTGGCTGTCCATTCAAGGGGATGCACGGGGTCTTGAGAGCTGGGAGGGAGCCCGTGCCCCGCTCACCTTCGTCAGGAGGTGAGAACCTACACTTACACTAACCTGCCAGTGCTCATCCTAGGTCTCAGGGCTTGGTTCACCACACGCCCGTTTCGTTCCTGTGTTTCTGTGGTCCGTGACTCGGACCGTGGGGACACGGGGACACCAGTGCTGTGTATCCTTGAGACATGGATTGTCCGCTGTGTCCCACGGACTGACCACTATCCCTAACCCTAACCCTAACCCTAACCCTAACCCTAAACTTAACCCTAAACCTTGGGACATGTCAGGGCAAAGCGCCACAAAGGGGCCGGGCAAAAAGCTCGGTTTGAGGAGGGGTCTCAGACAGGACACGCCAGCGTGCACTGCTTACTGTGCCTCGGCTTTGAAAAGGACCAGAACACTGGTTGAAACGTCAGCCTGGTACAGGAGCAGTGTTTTCTTCTTTGTGGGATGATGCAACGTGGGAGAAGCCAGTCCAGGCCGCGGGACGGGGTCTGGCTGTGAAGCAGTGGCTGTCCATTCAAGGGGATGCACGGGGTCTTGAGAGCTGGGAGGGAGCCCGTGCCCCGCTCACCTTCGTCAGGAGGTGAGAACCTACACTTACACTAACCTGCCAGTGCTCATCCTAGGTCTCAGGGCTTGGTTCACCACACGCCCGTTTCGTTCCTGTGTTTCTGTGGTCCGTGACTCGGACCGTGGGGACACGGGGACACCAGTGCTGTGTATCCTTGAGACATGGATTGTCCGCTGTGTCCCACGGACTGACCACTATCCCTAACCCTAACCCTAACCCTAACCCTAACCCTAAACTTAACCCTAAACCTTGGGACATGTCAGGGCAAAGCGCCACAAAGGGGCCGGGCAAAAAGCTCGGTTTGAGGAGGGGTCTCAGACAGGACACGCCAGCGTGCACTGCTTACTGTGCCTCGGCTTTGAAAAAGACCAGAACACTGGTTGAAACGTCAGCCTGGTACAGGAGCAGTGTTTTCTTCTTTGTGGGATGATGCAACGTGGGAGAAGCCAGTCCAGGCCGCGGGACGGGGTCTGGCTGTGAAGCAGTGGCTGTCCATTCAAGGGGATGCACGGGGTCTTGAGAGCTGGGAGGGAGCCCGTGCCCCGCTCACCTTCGTCAGGAGGTGAGAACCTACACTTACACTAACCTGCCAGTGCTCATCCTAGGTCTCAGGGCTTGGTTCACCACACGCCCGTTTCGTTCCTGTGTTTCTGTGGTCCGTGACTCGGACCGTGGGGACACGGGGACACCAGTGCTGTGTATCCTTGAGACATGGATTGTCCGCTGTGTCCCACGGACTGACCACTATCCCTAACCCTAACCCTAACCCTAACCCTAACCCTAAACTTAACCCTAAACCTTGGGACATGTCAGGGCAAAGCGCCACAAAGGGGCCGGGCAAAAAGCTCGGTTTGAGGAGGGGTCTCAGACAGGACACGCCAGCGTGCACTGCTTACTGTGCCTCGGCTTTGAAAAGGACCAGAACACTGGTTGAAACGTCAGCCTGGTACAGGAGCAGTGTTTTCTTCTTTGTGGGATGATGCAACGTGGGAGAAGCCAGTCCAGGCCGCGGGACGGGGTCTGGCTGTGAAGCAGTGGCTGTCCATTCAAGGGGATGCACGGGTCTTGAGAGCTGGGAGGGAGCCCGTGCCCCGCTCACCTTCGTCAGGAGGTGAGAACCTACACTTACACTAACCTGCCAGTGCTCATCCTAGGTCTCAGGGCTTGGTTCACCACACGCCCGTTTCGTTCCTGTGTTTCTGTGGTCCGTGACTCGGACCGTGGGGACACGGGGACACCAGTGCTGTGTATCCTTGAGACATGGATTGTCCGCTGTGTCCCACGGACTGACCACTATCCCTAACCCTAACCCTAACCCTAACCCTAACCCTAAACTTAACCCTAAACCTTGGGACATGTCAGGGCAAAGCGCCACAAAGGGGCCGGGCAAAAAGCTCGGTTTGAAGAGGAGTCTCAAACAGGACACACCAGCGTACACTGCTTACTGTGCCTCGGCTTTGAAAAAGACCAGAACACTGGTTGAAACGTCAGCCTGGTACAGGAGCAGTGTTTTCTTCTTTGTGGGATGATGCAACGTGGGAGAAGCCAGTCCAGGCCGCGGGACGGGGTCTGGCTGTGAAGCTGTGGCTGTGTATTCATGGGGATGCAGGGGGTCTTGAGAGGTGGGTGGTAGCCAGTGCTCCGCTCACCTTCGTCAGAGGTGAGAACCTACACTTACACTAACCCTAACCCTAACTCCTAACTCCTAACCCTAATTCCTAATTCCTAATTTTAACCCTAACCTCCTAACTCCTAACCTAACTCCTAATTCCTAACTTTTAACCTAATTTTAAATTTTTAATTTCTAATTTTAATTTTAATTTTTAATTTTAATTTTAATTCTAATTTTAATTTTAATTTTAATTTTAATTTTAATTTTAATTTTAATTTTAATTTTCTTTAATTTTAATTTTAATTTTAATTTTAATTTTAATTTTTTAATTTTAATTTTTAATTTTAATTTTAATTTTAATTTTTAATTTTAATTTTAATTTTAATTTTAATTTTAATTTTTAATTTTAATTTAATTTAATTTAATTTAATTTAATTTAATTTAATTTTTAATTTTAATTTTAATTTTAATTTTTAATTTTAATTAATTTTAATTTTAATTTTAATTTTAATTTTAATTTTAATTTTAATTTTTAATTTTAATTTTAATTTTAATTTTAATTTTAATTTTAATTTTAATTTTAATTTTAAAATTTTAATTTTAATTTTAATTTTAATTCCTAACTCCTAACCCTAACCCTAACCCACTAACCCTAACCCTAACCCTAACCCTAACCCTAACCCTAACCCTATTTCAACAGACACACACCAGAGCTCTTTTTGCCTCAGTTTTGAGAAAGGTCAGAGGACTGACCGAAACGCGTTAGTTTGAGGCACATTTTTTCATTTTTTTCATTTTTTCAATTTTATATAAAAAAATAAAAAATAAAAAATAAAAAATAAAAAAATTAAAAAATATACAAAAAAAGTTTAAAAGAATAATAAAAACAAAAATAATTGTGATTTTAAAGACTGGTTAAATCGGTTCATTGTTTTTTTATTGTTTTTGTGAATGTCCGAGGACAAAATGTCCTCCAGGACTGCATGCCACGCCGCCGTGGCTATGCTAGGTACAGGACACGGAACAATTCACCGTGGGTATATGAGGCCACACGATCTGGAGAGAGACAAGTATGGACCTCGATATGTGGATTCACGACGTGAGGGTGATAGGTATAGGCCACGGAACAGATCACCATTTGGATATGAGGACACACGAGATGAGAGAGACAAGTATAGGCCACGGAACAAGGCACCGTGGGTGCAGGAGATCAAGGGTTTTGAGAGAGGCAGATCTAGGTCACGGGAGAGACTGCGATTTGGACATTTTTGACACACGGTTTAAGAGAAACAGAGGAGAACAGCAGCGATCGGTTCAAGGATGCACGGGGTTTTGGGAGCCGGGAGAGAGCCAGAGCATACTGCCGCCTGAGAGACGAGCAACTTACACTGACCCTAACCCTAACTCCTAACCTCAATTTAACCCTAATTTTAACCCTAACCTCAACTCCTAATTTTAACCCTAACTCACCCTAATTTTAACCTCAATTTTAACCCTAACCTCAACTCCTAACACTAATTTTAACCCTAACTCCTAATTTTAATTTTAATTTTAATTTTAATTTTTAATTTTAACCCTAATTTTAACTTTAATTTTAACCCTAATTTTAATTTTAACCCTAATTTTAACCCTAATTTTAATTTTAATTTTAATTTTAACCCTAACTTTTAATTTTAATTTTAATTTTAATTTTAATTTTAATTTTAATAATTTTAATTTTAATTTTTCACCACTAACCCTAACCCTAACCACTAACCCTAACCTTAACCCCTAACCCTAACCTTAACCACTAACCCTAACCCTAATCCTAACCTTAACCACTAACCCTAACCACTAACCCTAACCCTAACCCCTAACCCAACCACTACCCCTAACCCAACCACTACCCCAGGCCACTGACCCAATTTCAAAATAAAAAAATAATATAATAAAAAAATATTAAAAAAATAAAAAAATAAAAACAAAATAAAAATAAAAAACTCATAATAAAACAAACAAAAAATAGTAGTTAAGAAGATTTTCAAGTTCATATGCTTCACAAACACATTAAAAACGATTTATTTCCTATTTCATTGTGTGGACATGTCTGGGCAAAACGCCTTTCTCTCCCCCCTCCCTCCCCTGCAGTATAAAAGGAGAGGGAAGGGGCAGAGAGCTCAGTTTAAACAAGATTCTCAACAGACACACACCAGAGCTCTTTTTTGCCTCGGTTTTGAAAAAGGTCAGAAGACTGACCGAAACGTTAACCTGAGGCACATTTTTCATTTTTTTCATTTTTTCAATTTTATATAAAAAAATAAAAAATACAAAAAATAAAAAATATATAAATACAAAAAAGTATAAAATAATCATTTAAAAACAAAAATAATTGTGATTCTAAAGTGTTGTTAAATCGGTTCGTTTTTTTATTGTTGTTCTTTGTGAGGGTCCGGGGACGGGATGTCCTCCAGGACCATGCCGCGCCACCGTGGCGGTGTGAGGTTCAGGACACGGGACAGTTCACCGTGGGGATATGTGGACACACGGTCTGAGAGAGACAAGTACAGGCCACGATATGTCGGTACACGGCGTCAGGGTGACAGGTTTAGGCCACGGGACAGATCGCCGTTTGGGTAATTTGGCACACCGGATGAGAGAGAAAAGTATATGCCACCGGCCACTTCAACGGGTGTACAGGAGGACACACGGTTTGGGAGAGTCAGATTTAGGTCACGTGAGGGATTACCGTGTGGACATGTTGGTACATGGCGTGGGAGAGACAAGTATAGGCCACGGGACAGATCACCGTTTGGATATGTGGACACACGGTTTAAGAGAAACAGAAGAGAACAGAAGCGATCGGTTCAAGGGGATGCACGGGGTTCTGGGAGCTGGGAGAGAGCCAGAGCATACTCGCCTTCGCCGAGGAGACGAGCAACTTACACTAACCCTAACCCTAACCCTAACCCTAACCCTAACCCTAACCCCTAACCCCTAACCCTAACCCTAACCCTAAACCCTAACCCTAACCCTACTAACCCTAACCCTACTCTAACCCTAACCCTAACCCTAACCCTAAACCCTAACCCTAACCCTAACCCTAACCCTAACCCTAACCCTAACCCTAACCCTAACCCCTAACCCTAACCCTAACCCTAACCCTAACCCTAACCCCCTAACCCTAACCCTAACCCTAACCCTAACCCTAACCCTAACCCTAACCCAACAGACACACACCAGAGCTCTTTTGCCTCAGTTTTGAGAAAGGTCAGAGGACTGACCGAAACGCGTTAGCCTGAGGCACATTTTTCATTTTTTTCATTTTTTCAATTTTATATAAAAAAATAAAAAATAAAAAATAAAAAAATAAAAAAATATACAAAAAAAGTTTAAAAGAATCATAAAAAAACAAAAATAATTGTGATTTTAAAGACTGGTTAAATCGGTTCATTGTTTTTTTATTGTTTTTGTGAATGTCCGAGGACAAAATGTCCTCCAGGACCGTGCCACGCCGCCGTGGCTATGCTAGGTACAGGACACGGAACAATTCACCGTGGGTATATGAGGCCACACGATCTGAGAGAGACAAGTATGGACCTCGATATGTGGATTCACGACGTGAGGGTGATAGGTATAGGCCACGGAACAGATCACCATTTGGATATGAGGACACACGAGATGAGAGAGACAAGTATAGGCCACGGAACAAGGCACCGTGGGTGCAGGAGATCAAGGGTTTTGAGAGAGGCAGATCTAGGTCACGGGAGAGACTGCGTATTTGGACATTTTGACACACGGTTTAAGAGAAACAGAGGAGAACAGCAGCGATCGGTTCAAGGGGATACACGGGGTCTTGGGAGCTGGGAGAGAGCCAGAGACATACCGCTGCCATTGAGAGACGCAGCAACTTACACTGACCCTAACCCTAACCCTAACCCTAACTCCTAACTCCTAACTCTCTAACCCCAACCCCCTCAACCTAACCTCAACTCCTAACTCCTAACCTCTAACCCAACTCCCAACCTAATTTTAACTCAACTCCTAACTCAACTCCTAACTTCCTAACTCCTAACCCCTCAACTCCTAATTTTAATTTTAATTTTAATTTTAATTTTTAATTTTAATTTTAATTTTAATTTTAATTTTTAATTTTAATTTTAATTTTAATTTTAATTTTAATTTTAATTTTTAATTTTTAATTTTAATTTTAATTTTAATTTTAATTTTAATTTTAATTTTTAATTTTAATTTTTAATTTTAATTTTAATTTTAATTTTTTAATTTCTTAATTTTAATTTTAATTTTAATTTTAATTTTAATTTTTTAATTTTTAATTTTAATTTTAATTTTTTTAATTTTAATTTTAATTTTAATTTTAATTTTAATTTTAATTTTTAATTTTAATTTTAATTTTAATTTTAATTAATTTTTAATTTTAATTTTAATTTTAATTTTTAATTTTAATTTTAATTTTAATTTTTAATTTTAATTTTTTAATTTTAATTTTAATTTTAATTTTAATTTTAATTTTAATTTTAATTTTAATTTTAATTTTAAATTTTAATTTTAATTTTAATTTTAATTTTAATTTTAATTTTAATTTTTTAATTTTAATTTTAATTTTAATTTTAATTTTAATTTTTAAATTTTAATTTTAATTTTAATTTTAATTTTAATTTTAATTTTAATTTTTTAATTTTAATTTTAATTTTAATTTTTAATTTTAATTTTTTAATTTTAACTCCTTTAATTTTAACCCTTTTAATTTTAACTCCTAATTCTAATTTTAATTTTAACCCTAACCCTAATTTTAACCCTAACCCTAACCTTTAATTCACTAATTTTAACTCTAATTTAACCTTAACCCTAACCCTAACCCTAACTCTTAACTTAACCCCTAACCCTCACTCCTAACCTAACCTTAACCCCTAACCCTAACCACTAACCCTAACTCCTAACCTTAACCACTAACCCTAACCCCTAACCTTAACCACTAACCCTAACCACTAACCTTAACCCTAACCCCTCACCCTAACCCTAAAACCCTAACCATTGACCCAATTTCAAATAAAAATTAAAAAAAAAAATAATAATAAAAAAAATAAAAAAATAAACAAATTAAAAACAATAAAAAATAAAATAATGATAACGAAACAAACAAAAAAACAGTTAATAAGAAAATTGTTCAATGCATATGCCTCACAGAGTCCATGTGAGACGAGTTATTTCCGGGTTTGTAGCTTGGACATGTCTGGGCAAAACGCCTTCTCTCCCCCCTCCCTCCCCTGCAGTATAAAAGGAGAGAGAAGGGGCAGACACCTCACTTTAAATGAGAATTTCAACAGACACACACCAGAGCTCTTTTTGCCTCAGTTTTGAGAAAGGTCAGAGGACTGACCGAAACGCGTTAGCCTGAGGCACATTTTTCATTTTTTTCATTTTTTTTCATTTTTTCAATTTTATATAAAAAAATAAAAAATAAAAAATAAAAAATTAAAAAATTAAAAAATATACAAAAAAAGTTTAAAAGAATCATAAAAAAACAAAAATAATTGTGATTTTAAAGACTGGTTAAATCGGTTCATTGTTTTTTTATTGTTTTTGTGAATGTCCGAGGACAAAATGTCCTCCAGGACCGTGCCACGCCGCCGTGGCTATGCTAGGTACAGGACACGGAACAATTCACCGTGGGTATATGAGGCCACACGATCTGAGAGAGACAAGTATGGACCTCGATATGTGGATTCACGACGTGAGGGTGATAGGTATAGGCCACGGAACAGATCACCATTTGGATATGAGGACACACGAGATGAGAGAGACAAGTATAGGCCACGGAACAAGGCACCGTGGGTGCAGGAGATCAAGGGTTTTGAGAGAGGCAGATCTAGGTCACGGGAGAGACTGCGATTTGGACATTTTGACACACGGTTTAAGAGAAACAGAGGAGAACAGCAGCGATCGGTTCAAGGGGATGCACGGGGTTTTGGGAGCCGGGAGAGAGCCAGAGCATACTCGCCTTCGCCTGAGAGACGAGCAACTTACACTGACCCTAATCCGCCAGAGCTCATCCGGGCTCCCAGGACTTGGACCACCACGCGACCGTACCGATCCTATGCCTCTGTGGTCCGCGGCTCAGACCATAGAGGCATGGGACATTTCAGCGCCGTGGGATCCCAGCAACATGGATCGCCCATCAGATCCCGTAGATTCTTAGATGTTACAGATCAGCGACATCAACCTTCAGAGGGTACAACTAGGTCACACAGGATTAAATCTGGACGCACACGTTTCGCCCCAAACAAGGTTCCTTTTGTGCGGCATAAATACAGACCAGCAGATACTACGCTGAAAAAATTGATTCATTCATTTCACAACTTGATCAAACTTGAACATCATTTAGACAAAGTGTCTGCTACAGAGGAGCCTAGGACCATCACAAAAACAGTTGAGAATCTAGGATTGCTGATTAAACCAGCTTTGCCAAATGAGAGTACGACAGAGAAGATTTGGGGGAACGCGAAACAATGGGGATACACAACTCTGATTATTCTCAGAGAACATTACCAAATTGAAAGAGACGCACTACTAGCTAGTATTTTACAGGACTTGTCTGATCAGTGGACACTAGCATTTGAGATCGCCACCAGATGGGCCGAAAACATTCCACACCTTACAGAAAGGACAATATTGGTTTTAAAAGAGCGTATTAGTTCGTGTGAGGCCTCGGATCGAGCCAGTGCCGTTTCGGGTGCTGCTCCACCACAACAACCGGTACGAGTTAATTGTCTGACACAAACTGTTTCAGACATGGGTAATTCCCCACCACAGCACCTGCCACAAAACAGTGACACGGAGATACAAAATGCACAACCGGAACGGACACGAGACTGTGGGACACAGACCACCACTAGCCAGACGCTGGCAACACACCGGGAGAACAAGATACCCCCTGAGCAAACGGATGGGACACAGATACAAGTGGAGGCACAGATACACGCCACTACTACACACATGGATACACCTATTAGACCACTAGAACAGAGACCTCAGAGAAGGACACTTGCTAAGAATCCGGCTGTTGTTTTGGAGGAACAGCACCAGGACAACGCTTTGCTGAGGGTGTTGCCAGATATACCAGAGGAGACCACACAAATGACTCCCTCATTACACCAAATGCATACACCTGTGACTGCTTCTTGCTCTCAAACTCCACACAGAGTCTGGGCACAAACTCCCCTTCACGAGTCAGTACGCCGGTTGCTACAGGCAATGTTTCACCTGTTAGACCAATAGTTATGGAAAATGGTACACCGATGTTGTTACTTGAGGCTGGCCCTGATTCACCTAGAATTTTGGGACACATAGGAGAAGCTTCCCCTACCAACACTGACTGGGGTTCTGTTTCAGATGCAGATCTTTTGGACACATTAAAGTCACCGAGGGGCAAGTTTTCGGTGACCCGACACATTAACACCAGTAGGAAAATGAGCATGTGGAACTTAACTGTGAACAAAAAGTTTGTGATGATTGGAGATTCCAACTTGAGTAGGATAGGTACACACGACATTGAAAATCTACAGATTGAGAGTTATCCGGGAGCAAACTTTAGACATGCACAGGCCATTTTAGAAAAGACCATGACGTTTGTTCATGTCAAAAAATTGGTTTTGGCATTTGGAGTGAACAATAGGGCTCAAAAACTCAAGAAACATCTATCAGACAGCTCCAGGCCGCTATACGGACTGCTAAAAATAAGTTCCCAACTGCTGAATTGTGGGTTCCTCTTATCAACTACTCTGAACAGCTCCCAGAGCAAGAACAAGTCTCACTGGGTGAACTCAATGAATACATTGAGGGTTACCTACGTTTCATACCACTGCTACAGAACAGTTTGTTTGTAACTGAGGAGGACAACATACACTGGACGAAAGACACTGCTAGGAATATGCTTAAACATTGGGGTGACCACTTAAACTTGTTTGCCCCTTAAGGTCAAAAGTTACGGGGTTACCAGCCTGTCCTTTAGACAGGCCCCAGAATGTTATTGTTTTGGCCGAAGATTATACATTAACACAGACACAATTAGAGTTATTGAATAAAGGTCTCACCTTTGTTCCAGCCATTAATATCACCAATCAGCAGGAACAACAACTTCAATTTGACATACAAAACTATCATAGAAGATTAAAGTTAGCTTTCTTTTTCGACGGACAACCTGATACGGGCAAACAGGAATTTGTGACACCTAGTACTTGGTCCCCTCCTTTAGATCAACTACCTCCTGAAGTGGGTGTTCTAATTAAACAGGATCTTAAGACTTTTCGGAATGGTTTTAGGTTAAAAAAAGAATGTCCGAATATTTCACCTTCAGAACAAGAAGCTTTGCTACAATTGGTACGAAACAAACAATTGATTATCAAACCAGCTGACAAGGGCAGTGTCACAGTTGTTCTGGATAGAAAACAGTACGTTTGGGAAGGTTTGAGACAGTTAACAGATAAAAATTACTATGTTCAATTGGAAAAACCTATTTTTTATCAAACTATCCCTATGGTGCATAAAATAATTGATACACTCCATGAGAAGAAATTCATTTCAGAAAAACAACAACAATTCTTGAAGGGAGATGGCAACCCTAGAACTAGGAGGTTTTACATGTTACCCAAAGTCCACAAAGAACCTGAAAAATGGTCCCTCCCGTATCGAATCCCTCCAGGCCGACCAATCGTATCAGATTGTAGCAGTGAGACTTATAGAACAGCTGATTTCCTCTCAGTTCATCTTACACCTCTATCCACTAGACATCCTGCATACATTAAAGACACGTATCACTTCATTTCTATCCTTAATAATTTGGTTGTTCCAGCAGAAGCTATGTTATTTACATTTGATGTTGACTCATTATACACCAACATTGATATCCCAGCAGGCATCCAAGCTGTTAAGAAGGTCTTTCGGAAATATCCAGATCCAAAACGTCCTGATATGGAACTGTTGCAACTCTTAGATATTAACCTAACTAGAAATGATTTTGAGTTTGATGGAAGGTTCTATTTACAGACCAAAGGCACTGCCATGGGAAAGAAATTTGCACCAGCATATGCCAATATTTATATGGCTGATTGGGAACAAACAGTTTTGGACAAATGTCCTATTAAACCTTTAGTTTATCTGAGATATCTGGACGATATATTCGGCATTTGGACACACAATCTTGAGGAATTTCAAAACTTTTTTCAGATTTTGAACTCTCATGATCCCTCCATCAAGCTCAAAAGCTCAACCTCGTATGAATCTATTGATTTTCTGGATACTACGGTTTATAAAGGCCTTAGGTTTCAAAATTCTAACATATTGGATCTTAAAGTTTTTTTCAAAACAACAGATACACATGCCCTGTTGGATAAGTCTAGCTTTCATCCCAGGCACACGTTTAAAGGTCTTATCAAATCCCAACTTTTAAGATTTAAAAGAATTTGTACACAGGAAACAGATTTTGTTCAGGCAGTTAAGATTTTATTTAAAGCGTTGAAATACAGGGGTTACCAAAAATCATTCCTCAAGGACTGTCTGAGGACACTTGATGATCAAAACCAAAAGGACCAAACACAACGTGTGATTCCCCTTATTACGGGTTATTCTACTAAGGCCACAGAACTGCATAGTTTACTCAAAAGAAACTTTAGGACATTTATTACTGAACAAGGCCTCTTTCCCAAATACAAAGTTATTTCGGCTTATAAGAAAAATTACAACCTACAGAAATACTTGGTTAGAGCCAGACTTAAACCAATAGATTTTGTACCTAGACCTAACCTCTTAGATGGAATATTGATACACAAAAGCTTCATTGTTCATAGAACGACAAAGGAAATATTTAAGATCTCTCAGTTCTTTACATGTTATTCGTACAATTGTGTATATTTAATTTTTTGCTCCACTTGCTTAACTCAATTTGTGGGAGCTACAGGAAACTCTCTCTTTGTCTGTCTGTTACAACACAAACGTAGACTAGATCAGTGTTCTAAGGGATTTGAAACCAGGACAGATACTCCTAGACTGATCTCTCATTTCATATTACACGGATGGCAATCTGTCAGAATAGTAGGACTACAGACCAGCTTCTTTTGGACTGGGGTGGAGAGACGGGGGTTCCAGGAAGCGTGGATCTCCCGTCTCAACACCCGATATCCTAAAGGTCTTAACTAATACCGGTCAGGATTTGTCTACTCCATCTAACCCTAACCCTAACCCGGGCCCTAACCTTAACCACTAGCCCTAACCCTAACCTTAACCACTAGCCCTAACCCTAACCCTAGCCCTAACCTTAACCCCTAACCCTAACCACTAACCCTAGCCCTAACCTTAACCCCTAACCCTAACTCCTAACCTTAACCACTAACCTTAACCACTAACCCTAACCCTAACCCCTAACCTTAACCACTAACCCTAACCACTAACCTTAACCCTAACCCCTCACCCTAACCCTAAAACCCTAACCATTGACCCAATTTCAAATAAAAATTAAAAAAAATAATAATAAAAAAAATAAAAAAATAAACAAATTAAAAACAATAAAAAATAAAATAATGATAACGAAACAAACAAAAAAACAGTTAATAAGAAAATTGTTCAATGCATATGCCTCACAGAGTCCATGTGAGACGAGTTATTTCCGGGTTTGTAGCTTGGACATGTCTGGGCAAAACGCCTTCTCTCCCCCCTCCCTCCCCTGCAGTATAAAAGGAGAGAGAAGGGGCAGACACCTCACTTTAAATGAGAATTTCAACAGACACACACCAGAGCTCTTTTTGCCTCAGTTTTGAGAAAGGTCAGAGGACTGACCGAAACGCGTTAGCCTGAGGCACATTTTTCATTTTTTTCATTTTTTCAATTTTATATAAAAAAATAAAAAATAAAAAATAAAAAATAAAAAAATTAAAAAATATACAAAAAAAGTTTAAAAGAATCATAAAAAAACAAAAATAATTGTGATTTTAAAGACTGGTTAAATCGGTTCATTGTTTTTTTATTGTTTTTGTGAATGTCCGAGGACAAAATGTCCTCCAGGACCGTGCCACGCCGCCGTGGCTATGCTAGGTACAGGACACGGAACAATTCACCGTGGGTATATGAGGCCACACGATCTGAGAGAGACAAGTATGGACCTCGATATGTGGATTCACGACGTGAGGGTGATAGGTATAGGCCACGGAACAGATCACCATTTGGATATGAGGACACACGAGATGAGAGAGACAAGTATAGGCCACGGAACAAGGCACCGTGGGTGCAGGAGATCAAGGGTTTTGAGAGAGGCAGATCTAGGTCACGGGAGAGACTGCGATTTGGACATTTTGACACACGGTTTAAGAGAAACAGAGGAGAACAGCAGCGATCGGTTCAAGGGGATGCACGGGGTTTTGGGAGCCGGGAGAGAGCCAGAGCATACTGCCTTCGCCTGAGAGACGAGCAACTTACACTGACCCTAACCCCAACTCCTAACTCTAACTCTAACTCCTAACTCTAAACCCTAACTCCTAACTCCTAACCCTAACTCCTAACCCTAACTCCTAAACCTCCTAATCCCTAACCCTAACCCTAACTCTAACTCCTAACCCTAAACCCTAATTAACTTTTAATTCCTAACTCCTAACTCAACCTAACTCTAATTCCTAATTTTAATTTTAATTTTTAATTAATTTTAATTTTAATTTTAATTTTAATTTTAATTTTAATTTTAATTTTTAATTTTTTTAATTTTAATTTTAATTTTTAATTTCTTTAATTTTAATTTTAATTTTAATTTTAATTTTAATTTTTAATTTTTTAAATTTTTAATTTTAATTTTAATTTTAATTTTAATTTTTAATTTTAATTTTAAATTTTAATTTTAATTTTAATTTTAATTTTAATTTTTAATTTTAATTTTAATTTTAATTTTAATTTTAATTTTAATTTTAATTTTAATTTTAATTTTAATTTTAATTTTAATTTTAATTTTAATTTTAATTTTAATTTTAATTTTAATTTTAATTTTAATTTTAATTTTAATTTTAATTTTTAATTTTAATTTTTTAATTTTAATTTTAATTTTAATTTTTAATTTTAATTTTAATTTAATTTTTAATTTTAATTTTAATTTTAATTTTAATTTTAATTTTTAATTTTAATTTTAATTTTAATTTTTAATTTTAATTTTAATTTTAATTTTAATTTTAATTTTAATTTTTTAATTTTAATTTTAATTTTAATTTTAATTTTAATTTTAATTTTTAATTTTAATTTTAATTTTAATTTTAATTTTTAATTTTAATTTTAATTTTAATTTTAATTTTTAATTTTTTAATTTTAATTTTAATTTTAATTTTAATTTTAATTTTAATTTTAATTTTAATTTTAATTTTAATTTTAATTTTAATTTTTTAATTTTAATTTTAATTTTAATTTTAATTTAATTTTAATTTTAATTTTAATTTAATTTTAATTTTAATTTTAATTTTAATTTTTAATTTTTAATTTTAATTTTTAATTTTAATTTTAATTTTAATTTTAATTTTAATTTTAATTTTAATTTTTAATTTTTAATTTTAATTTTAATTTTAATTTTAATTTTTAATTTTAATTTTAATTTTTTAATTTTAATTTTTAATTTTAATTTTTTAATTTTTAATTTTAATTTTAATTTTAATTTTAATTTTAATTTTAATTTTAATTTTAATTTTAATTTTAATTTTAATTTTAATTTTAATTTTTTAATTTTAATTTTAATTTTAATTTTAATTTTAATTTTTAATTTTAATTTTAATTTTAATTTTAATTTTAATTTTTTAATTTTAATTTTAATTTTAATTTTAATTTTAATTTTTAATTTTAATTTTAATTTTAATTTTAATTTTAATTTTAATTTTAATTTTAATTTTAAATTTTAATTTTAATTTTAATTTTAATTTTAATTTTAATTTAATTTTTAATTTTAATTTTAATTTTTTAATTTTAATTTTTAATTTTAATTTTAATTTTTAATTTTAATTTTAATTTTAATTTTAATTTTAATTTTAATTTTAATTTTCTTTAATTTTAATTTTAATTTTAATTTTAATTTTAATTTTTCCTTTAATTTTTAATTTTAATTTTAATTTTTAATTTTAATTTTAATTTTAATTTTAATTTTAATTTTTTAATTTTAATTTTAATTTTAATTTTAATTTTAATTTTTAATTTTAATTTTTAATTTTTAATTTTAATTTTAATTTTAATTTTAATTTTAATCCTAATTTTAATTTTAATTTTAATTTTAATTTTAATTTTAATTTTAATTCTTAATTTTTAATTTTAATTTTAATTTTAATTTCTAATTTTAATTTTAATTTTTTAATTTTTAATTTTTAATTTTAATTTTAATTTTACTTTAATTTTAATCCCAATTTTAAATTTTAACCCTAATTTTTCTACCCTAATTCCTAACCTTAACCCTAATCCCTAACCCTAACAACAAGGGGCATTCTTAACCCTAATCCCCTAACTCCCTAACAACAAGGGGCATTGGCTCACGTTAAAATACATTTGGGACTCAAAAGCTAAGAAATGCTAATAATTTAATTTAAAATCCAAAAAGGGTAAAATTTAAAACCCAAAAGAAAAAAAAGAAAAAAGATTAAAAGTTCATCTACTTTGGATTAAATTCATAAAAATACATTTCAGAAATAAAAAGGAAAGCTGTGTGAGCCTTCAGCTCATATACACTTTAGCCCAGCCCCTTGACTCCTCCCCGCAGCAGTGGGACTTGCCCAGGCAACTCTCTCCTTTCCTCATATTCGCTTTGACCGTACAACGAGACACAACTCTCCTCAGAACTTATAACAACTTTCTACCATTTTAAATTGTGCCTTCACCTGAAGAAGACTAGAAAACTAGTCGAAACGTCGTGAAAAGGCACAATTTCGAGCTCTTTAAAAGATTTTGTTTTAATTTCATTTCAAAGTTTTTCATTTTTTAGTTTTATTTTCATAAAAAACAAAAAAGACAAAAAAATATATAAAAATATACTTTAAAACTGCATAACATGTCAGACTGGGCTCTGGTTAGCTACCAGCGCCAGCCCAGCGAGCCCTAAGTCGAACACCGCAACGAGTTGCCCGGCCTACTGCTTCCCACAGCGGAGCACAGAGTTCCACTGGCCAGCGAGGGTTCGTGCTTTCGTCTGGCCTCCGGGAGGCGGCCCTCAACTCTGCTCCTAACCCTAACTCCTAACCTCAACCCTAACCCCTAACCCTCAACTCCTAACCCTAACCCTAACCTAATTTTAATTTTAATTTTAATTTTAATTTTAATTTTAATTTTAATTTTAATTTTAATTTTAATTTTAATTTTAATTTTAATTTTAATTTTAATTTTAATTTTAATTTTAATTTTAATTTTTAATTTTAATTTTAATTTTTTAAATTTTAATTTTAATTTTAATTTTAATTTTAATTTTAATTTTAATTTTAATTTTAATTTTAATTTTAATTTTAATTTTAATTTTAAT
>CM060670.1:40000-105000 GCA_030686955.1 Odontamblyopus rebecca
TAACCTTTAATTAACCCTAATTTTAATTTTAACCCTAATTAACCCTAATAACCCTAAACCCTAAACCCTAAACCCTAACCCTAACCCTAACCCAAACCCTAATAACCCTAACCCTAACGTTTTTGTCTGTACATGTTACAAGATTCATTTGACAGAAACAGGCATAAAGTTTGCAGAATAGTGTATCCTAACCGTGCCCATTAGAAAGCATTGCGGCGGCTAAGCTAACGCTAGCACAATCAAACAAACACTCACCAATTCTGCAGATTAAGCCTCACACACGAGCCCCTCGAGTGAGATATGGACGCGGTAGGAAGCTCCTACAATATGACAGATTGTACAATGAGTGTCAAGCGGAATTTATGGTTAAATAATGAAAATAGCATGAACAAACCTGAGCCTCGTCTCTCAACCGGCTTCCCCACTGCAGCTACCAGAATGAGACCGCGGATCCATATTAACTTCACGTGATTGGCTGCGCCGTGTCACGTGACCGCATGACGTCATCCAGAAGAGGGCGCTAATTGGTCGGCTGACTCACGTGACTAAAATTATGTAATTTTCCCCGGGAACACGCAAACCACGTGATTAAACAGGGAGAAAAAGGCAGAAAGGTGCGCATATATAGGGCAGGCAGGAACAGGATTTGTGACCTGGGTTATACTAACCCTACCCCTAACCCCTAACCCCTAACCCTAACCAGCGGATAAGGGGAGTGCAGTGGTGGTGATGGACAGGGAGCAGTATGTCTGGGAGGGTCTGCGTCAATTAAATGACAGGACATATTATGTTAAATTGGACACCCCAATTTTTTACAAAACAGTACCCATGATACACCTAATTGCGGACAGCCTGCACACCAAACACTACATTACAGACAAACAGAGAGTGTACTTCAAGGGCGACACCAACCCCAGGGCCAGGAGATTTTATATGCTCCCTAAGATTCACAAGGACCCAGAAAAGTGGTCCCTCCCATTCCACATACCTCCCGGACGCCCAATAGTATCCGACTGCAACAGTGAGACGTACCACACAGCCGAGTACATTGACTCCTTCCTCACCCCTTTATCCACATGACACCCAGCATACATCAAGGACACATATCACTTCATCTCTCTCATCAGCACCATGACTATTCCTTTGCACGCTTCATTCTTCACCATAGATGTGGATTCCCTTTACACAAACATAGACATTCAGGCAGGTATCAGGACAGTGGCAGACATTTTCCTAAAATACCCCGACCCCAAAAGACCAGACCCGGAAATACTCCAATTGTTAGAAATCAATCTGACCAGGAATGATTTTGAATTTGAAGGACAATTCTATTTACAGATTAAGGGGACAGCGATGGGCAAAAAATTTGCACCGGCTTATGCCAACATTTTCATGGCAGATTGGGAAGAAAAGGCCCTGAAAAAGTGCCCTTTAAAACCACTACTGTACCTTAGATACCTGGATGACATATTTGGGATTTGGACCCACTCAGAGGAAGATTTTAAAACATTTTTTCATCTCTTAAATACACATGATTCCTCTATTACCCTCAAACACACATTTTCACAGGACTCAATTGACTTTTTAGACACCACCATTTATAAAGGACCCCAGTTTCACACTCACCAAACATTAGACACTAAGGTTTATTTTAAACCTACTGACACGCATGCCCTGCTGTATAAATCTAGTTTCCACCCCAAACACACATTTAAAGGACTAATCAAATCACAATTAATTCAGTTCAAACGCATATGCACACAACATTCGGACTTCAAGCAGGCAGTCAAAACGTTATTCCAGGCCCTCAGGAGAAGGGGTTATCAAAGATCTTTTTTAAAAGAATGTTTAAAATTTGTTAATAAAGCTAACAGCAAAAAACACCAAAAAGAAATCGTTCCCCTGATAACTGCCTTCTCGACCATGTCCACTAGAGTGCAGCATGCCCTAAGGAAAAATTACAAGGAGTTGATCCTTGAACAGGGCTTGTTGCCTCAACACGGGCTGATTTCAGCCTACAGAAAGGGCAATAATTTAAAAAAAACATTTTGGAGAGGGCGAAACTCAGACCCCCCCAATATGTCCCTAGACCACATTTGTTAGAGGGAGTGCTAACACACAAACAGTACATTTACAACAGAACATCACAGGACATTTTCAAAATCACTCAATTATTTACCTCACACACATACAATTGTGTCTATTTGATTTTTTCTGCACAATGTGAGACACAATATGTGGGAGCTACAAAAACTCACTGACTGTATGCTCCAACACAAACGGAACATCACGTTGTGCCAGAACAATCCCTCAGGGGGCAATAGACCTCCCTTTTTAATTTCTCATTTTATTTTACATGGTGTGCATTCTGTGAGAGTGGCGGGACTTCAGAGTAATATTTTCTGGACAGAAAAGGAGAGGCGGGAGACACAGAGAATGTGGGTGTTAGACACAAAACATCCCAGGGGATTGAACTGATTCTGCCGAATGGATACCCCCCACCTGTTACCAATACCCCCTAACCCCTAACTCTTAACCCCTAACCCCTAACCCCTCACCTGTTACCAATACCCCCTAACCCCTAACCCCTAACCCTAACCCCTCACCTGTTACCAATACCCCCTAACCCCTAACCCCTAACCCTAACCCCCCACCTGTTACCAATACCCCCTAACCCCTAACTCTTAACCCCTAACCCCTAACCCTAACCCCTCACCTGTTACCAATACCAACCCTAACCCTAACCCCTAACTCTTAACCCCTAACCCCTAACTCTTAACCCCTAACCCCTAACCCTAACCCCTCACCTGTTACCAATACCCCCTAACCCCTAACTCTTAACCCCTAACCCCTAACCCTAACCCCTCACCTGTTACCAATACCCCCTAACCCCTAACTCTTAACCCCTAACCCCTAACCCTAACCCTAACCCTAAACCCCACCACCAACACCAACCCTAACCCTAACCCTAACCCTAACCCTAACCCCTAACCCTAACCCCTCACCTGTTACCAATACCCCCTAACCCTAACCCCTAACTCCTAACCCCTAACCCCTAACTCCTAACTCCTAACCCCTAACCTTAACCCTAACCCTAACCCTAACCCTAACCCTTTCTTTCCCTGTTTCTTTCCTTCTTTCTTTCCTTCTTTCTTTCCCTCTTTCTTTCTTTCTTTCATTCTTTCTTTCCCTCTTTCTTTCTTTCTTTCTTTCTTTCATTCTTTCTTTCCCTCTTTCTTTCCTTCTTTCTTCCTTTCTTTCTTTCATTCTTTCTTTCCCTCTTTCTTTCCCTCTTTCTTCCTTTCTTTCCTTCTTTCTTTCCTTCTTTCTTTCCCTCTTTCTTTCTTTCTTTCCTTCTTTCTTTCTTTCTTTCCTTCTTTCTTTCCTTCTTTCTTTCCTTCTTTCTTCCCTTCTTTCTTTCCTTCTTTCTCCGCTTCCGCTTCCGGTCGGGTGTGTGTGTGGGAAGCGTGCATTAGAGGAGCGGGCTTTTCGACTTTTTTACATAGAGTTGTATAGCTTTTTCACTGGATTCTATCGTATTTTTTCTGATTTGGCGAGGGGACACTCACCTGTCCAGGTGCGCTCCGGCCGCACGATGCCCGTGCTGGCCGGAGCGAGTGACTATGAGCAGCTGACACGGCGCCATGCTGTGAAACTGGTGCCTACAGTGAACTGCTCTGTGGAAGAGGCCACCCTCGCTGTTGGGAAAGAAGTGGGATATGCCAACATAAAGTCCGCGTCACGCATGAATGGAGCTATCGTAATGTTTCTGTCCAGCACGGAAAAGGTGTCCGAGGCTGTAGAGAAAGGAGCCGTCATCCAGGGTTTATACACATCTGTCCTGCCTCTGGTGAGTCCCGCCAAACGTGTTACTATCTCCAACGCTCCTCCGTTCATTAAAAATGACATCTTGGCCATGGAACTGTCGCGTTTTGGCCAACTTGTGTCGCCGATCAAAATGATCTCGCTCGGCTGCAAGTCCCCGTTGCTAAAGCATGTTATATGCCACCGTAGACAAGTAATGATAGTACTCAAGGACAATCGTACGGATCTTGATGTGTCTTTTAGCTTCAAGGTAGACGGTTTCAACTACATGGTCTTTGCCACCTCAAACATTATGAAATGTTTTGGTTGCGGCGCAGAGGGACATTTAATCAGGGCATGTCCAGACCGAGTTGATCCAACGGTGCGTAATGACGCACGCACCGCGGCCCCAGTCCCACCCTCCAATGATGCCAGTGCGGTGGAGCCGTTGGGCGACGCAGATGCGGAGCTGGCCGCTCCTGGTGCAGCACAAGACACGGACCTCCCCGCGCCTCCCGCTGCAGAGCCTGAAACTCCCGCTACGGATCCCGCTCTTCCCGTCAATTCTGGCGCGGCTCCGAGTGATTCGCTAACTGAGGACAGTGTTTTGCCTTGCGAGCAGCAGGTGACTGCTGACCCAGTCCCTGCGTCACAAAGCCAGAGCGCAGAGCTCAGAGACAGTGAGGGGGAAGAGGACAGTGACTATTTAGAGGAGGGCATGTCAGATGAGGAGGACTTGTTTGTTTATCAGCAAAAAAGGAAAAATATTGACAGCTCCCAGAACATTGAAAAGCCCTCAAAGGAAACACGCAGCTCTAAACCGTCAAACTGCTCTCAGATGGACTTAAACAGCACAGGAGCCGAACACTATTCACCTGCTGACATTAAAAAGTTCTTACAAGAGACCAAAGGAGTGAGGAGTGTAAAAGTGGAACAATTCTTCCCAAACCTGAAGCTGTTTACAGAGTCGGCCGCTCCCTTACGCGCTGCCCAGCCACACAGGAGCAGGAGGTGCTCACAGACCAGGAGGTTTATCGTCTAAGGAAATTGCTCATCAAAGTCAAGCCCCAAGTGGCTAGTCAAGAGTCTTAGTACAATGATGTTATGTTTATCCAGTTTAAATGCCATTATATATGTTTTCTATCTTTTTAACTTTAGTCATGTGTGATTTTAAAGTTGGAACTCTAAATGTTAATGGAGCCAGAGACAGAGCAAAATGTGCAGCTGTCTGCCAGCTCATACAGATGAAGAGGCTGGACGTGGTGCTGCTGCAGGAGACTCATAGCACTCCTGAACTAGAGGCTCAATGGAGCAGGGAGTGGAATGGACAGGTTTTTCTTAGTCATGGCTCCAGCTGCAGTGCAGGGGTGGGCCTGCTCTTCTCTAAGAGTTTTCTGCCTGTTACTGTGGAGACAAAGGAGGTGGTGGCAGAGCGTGTGCTGCAGGTACATGCACGTTTTGAGGACACTGCAGTACTATTCTTGTGCGTGTACATGCCATGCACGGGGGCACAAAGGATGTCTGTGATGGACACTTTGTGTGAATGCCTGAGGAGGTGTAGGGATACTGGAGACTTCTTGTTTGTGGCTGGCGACTGGAACTGTACTGCAGAGCCACAGTTCGACCGGAACCATCATGAACCCCACCCTGCCTCCTCCCTTAGGCTGCAGCGGCTTATAGAGGCGCACAGCCTGGAGGATGTGTGGAGGACTCTGCATCCCGCTGACAGGCAGTACACATGGTCGCACTGTAAGGACAATAGACTGGCTCTAGCTCGCTTGGACCGTGTGTACTGCCTTAGACACCAGCTGTCCATTTGTACATCTGCTCATATTAGTCCTGTGGGCTTTTCGGACCATAGTCTTGTAGTGTGTAATGTACATATTTCCAATGTTCGTGTTCATAGTGCCTATTGGCATTTTAACACCTCGTTGTTACATGATAAATCTTTTAAATCTGCTTTTATTTTATTTTGGGAATCACACAGGCACTGTAAAGCACAGTTTGCCAGCCTTCAGCAGTGGTGGGACTTCGGTAAAGTCCAGATCAAACAGCTGTGTCAGCAGTGCACTCATGGTGTCACAGGGGACAGGGCCCGGTGTGTGAAGGAGGTGGAGATACAGGTAGTAGAACTGCAGTCTTTAGCAGAGTCTACAGGAGAACGGGGGTGTTTACAGTCCCTCAAAACAAAAAAGTCTGCCTTGGCCAGCCTGCTGGGCACCTCTGCACAGGGGGCTCTGGTCCGGTCCCGCCATATGGACCTCTCCCAGATGCATGCTCCATCTCAGTTCTTCTTCAGCCTAGAGAAAAAGAATGGTCAGAGGAAAATGATTCACTCGCTGCGCTCTGACAGCGGCAGCATAATTACAGACTCCTCAGAGATCAGGAGTCATGCCTCCAGTTTTTATAAAAACTTGTATTCATCTGAGCTGCCTCACAGCGCTGACATGAGGAGGCGGTTTGGAGATGGTCTGCCTCAGGTCAGTGCAGAGCAGAATTACAAGTTGGAGACTGTGACCATGGCTGAACTGACTGCTGCTGTCGGGAGCCTGAGAACAGGCAGAGCTCCTGGGATAGACGGTCTCTCAGCTGACTTTTATAAGGCCTTCTGGGACATAGTAGGAGAGGATCTTCTGGAGGTATTCAGGGACAGTCTGCAGAGTGGCCGCCTGCCTCTAAGCTGTCGCAGGGCAGTGCTCGCCCTGCTGCCAAAGAAGGGTGACCTGCAACTGTTGAAGAACTGGAGGCCGGTGTCACTGCTCTGCACGGACTATAAAATCTTGTCCAAAGTCCTGGCATCCCGGCTGCGGGAAGCAATGGCCTCCATAATCCATATGGACCAAACCTACTGTGTGCCTGGCAGGCTCATTAGTGATAACATCACACTAATCAGGGACGTTTTGGAGGTCTCTACCTCATTGGGCATCAACCTGGGTCTGATTTCAGTAGACCAGGAAAAGGCGTTTGACCGGGTTGAACACCAGTACCTTTGGCAGACCATGGCTGCTTTTGGGTTCAGCCCTGGTTTCATCACTTACATCCAGGCCCTGTACAGTGATGTCATGAGTGTACTGAAGATTAATGGGGGGCTTAGTGCTCCTTTCAGTGTGGGGAGGGGAATCAGACAGGGCTGCTCCCTGTCGGGGATGTTATACACACTGGCCATTGAGCCGCTCCTCCACCGACTCAGGTCAGACTTGCAGGGGGTGCAGATCCCTGGGTGTCCACTCCCTTTTAAAGTGTCGGCCTATGCTGACGATGTTATGTTATTTGTGAGTTCGCAGAGGGACACTGACTGTGTGGCCCACACAATTCACCAGTTTGGCCAGACATCCAGTGCCAAAATTAACTGGAGTAAAAGTGAGGCCATTTTGGTCGGGGAGGAGCTGCAGGGTGTCAGCTTGCCAGGTGGACTAGTTTGGAGCACGGGAGGGTTTAAATATCTGGGGGTCTTTTTGGGCTCTGACAGTCTTCAGAAGAACTGGGATCAGACAGTGAAGAATGTCCAGGGTCGTCTGAACAGGTGGAGGTGGCTGCTGCCCAAAATGTCCTACCGGGGGAGGGTGCTTGTAATTAATAACCTGGTGTCCTCTGCCCTGTGGCACAAGCTTATGTGTGTAGACCCACCTCCCTCCCTCCGGTCTACAATCCAGAAAATCCTAGTAGATTTCTTCTGGGACAAACTGCACTGGGTTCCACAAGCGCTGCTCTACCTCCCCAAGGAGCAAGGCGGACAGGGACTCATCCATCTCGCCAGCCGGGGAGCTGCTTTCAGGTTGCGTTTTCTCCAGAGGCTTCTGACAGGTCCAGAGGAGCTACAGTGGAGGCCACTAGCTGTGTCCATCCTGCAGAGGGTGTGGGGTCTGGCCCTCTCTCTGTTCCTCTCAAACCACCGACCGAATACCCTCCCCCTTTTCTATGGTGGCCTGGTGTCTGTGTGGAGCACGCTGAGGAGGCAACGGCAGGGGAATAACTCACTCTACTGGCTCCTCAAAGAGCCCCTGGACTATCCTGGCTGGGCGCAACCTGCATTGCGTGACCGTTTTAACTCTAAGGGGGTCCTCAATCTGGAGCAGCTGCTGGAGAGGACTGGTCCTGACATGGACAACATAGAGACTTTGGCTGCTCACCTGGGCCTGAGGTCGGTTCGCACGCTGGAGCGACTCCTGTGTCACTGGAGGCAGCGGCTGACGGAGCAGGACTGGACTCTGCTCAGAGGGTTCACCTCTGGCTCACTGTCTCCAGACTCCACTGACCCCTTCCCCAGCATCATCCTGAGTCCTGACCTCACGGACTCTTCAGGCCCCCTGCTGGCATATCCTATACCTGCATCCCTGGAAGCAGCCTCCGGGAAGACTTTTTACAGACTGATGGTCCAGGCCCTGAACCATCACAGACTCTGTGCTCGCGTGGACACAGTGTGGAGAGCTCACCTGAGCCTGGCCCCCACCATTAGCCCAGCCTGGGGCTTCCTGTACAAGCCCCCCCTCACCAAGAGACAGGGAGACCTGCAGTGGAGGCTGCTGCACGGGGCAGTGGCGGTTAACTCCTTGATCCATCATATGAACAGTGCTGTGGGGGAGGGCTGTCCCTTCTGTGGGATCAGGGAGACCGTGTTCCACTGTTTTTGGGAGTGTGAGCGTCTGGCACAGCTGTTCCACCTGCTGGGGGCAGTGTTCAGGAGTGTGGGGCAGGTGTTTAATGCCCAGGTGTTTGTGTGTGGGCTCAGATACTCTGTACAGAGCAGGAGGAGGGACAGGCTGCTGAGCTTCCTGCTAGGACAGGCCAAGATGGCGGTGTATGTGAGCAGGAAGAGGAGGCTGCAGACTCAGAGTGGGGTCAGTGTGAGGACCAGACTCAGAGTGGGGTCAGTGTGAGGACCAGACTCAGAGTGGGGTCAGTGTGAGGACCAGACTCAGAGTGGGGTCAGTGTGAGGACCAGACTCAGAGTGGGGTCAGTGTGAGGACCAGACTCAGAGTGGGGTCAGTGTGAGGACCATGTTTGTCAGGATGGTGCAGGCCAGACTCAGGCTGGAGTTTGGACTCTACTCCATGAACAGTGATGAGGAGGGTTTTGAGGAGCGCTGGGGCTTTGGGGGGTGTCAGCCTGTGTGAAGGAGGGACAGCTCTTTTTTGGACCTCTGTTTTTGTAAATAATGTAAATAATGTAAATAATGTAAATAGTGTAAATAATGTAAATAATGTAAATAGTGTAAATAGTGTAAATAATGTAAATAATGTAAATAGTGTAAATAGTGTAAATAGTGTAAATAGTGTAAATAGTGTAAATAATGTAAATAGTGTAAATAGTGTAAATAGTGTAAATAGTGTAAATAGTGTAAATAATGTAAATAATGTAAATAGTGTAAATAGTGTAAATAGTGTAAATAGTGTAAATAATGTAAATAGTGTAAATAGTGTAAATAATGTAAATAGTGTAAATAGTGTAAA
Organism: Odontamblyopus rebecca; assembly: GCA_030686955.1. NCBI lineage: Eukaryota > Metazoa > Chordata > Actinopteri > Gobiiformes > Gobiidae > Odontamblyopus > Odontamblyopus rebecca. Next base: position 49,256 of record CM060670.1, read on the forward strand.
TAGTGTAAATAGTGTAAATAGTGTAAATAGTGTAAATAATGTAAATAGTGTAAATAGTGTAAATAGTGTAAATAGTGTAAATAGTGTAAATAATGTAAATAGTGTAAATAGTGTAAATAGTGTAAATAGTGTAAATAGTGTAAATAGTGTAAATAATGTAAATAGTGTAAATAGTGTAAATAGTGTAAATAGTGTAAATAATGTAAATAGTGTAAATAGTGTAAATAGTGTAAATAATGTAAATAGTGTAAATAGTGTAAATAGTGTAAATAGTGTAAATAGTGTAAATAATGTAAATAGTGTAAATAGTGTAAATAGTGTAAATAGTGTAAATAGTGTAAATAGTGTAAATAATGTAAATAGTGTAAATAGTGTAAATAGTGTAAATAGTGTAAATAATGTAAATAGTGTAAATAGTGTAAATAGTGTAAATAATGTAAATAGTGTAAATAGTGTAAATAGTGTAAATAGTGTAAATAGTGTAAATAGTGTAAATAGTGTAAATAGTCTGTATATGTAATGTCATTGTCATGTAAATAACACGAGGTGTGAGTTCAGTGCAAAAATGTTTTGACAGACACAATAAAGGTCTGTTAAAAATTAAATCTTTCTTTCTTTCCCTCTTTCTTTCGTTCCTTCTTTCTTTCCTTCTTTCTTTCCTTCTTTCTTCTTTTCTTTCCTTCTTTCTTTCCTTCTTTCTTCTTTTCTTTCTTTCTTTCCTTCTTTCTTTCTTTCCCTCTTTCTTTCTTTCTTTCTTTCCTTCCCTCTTTCTTTCTTTCTTTCTTTCTTTCCTTCTTTCTGTCTTTAGTTCCTTCTTTCTTTCCCTCTTTCTTTCTTTCCTTCTTTCTTTCTTTCCCTCTTTCTTCCTTTCTTTCTTTCCTTCTTTCTTTCCTTCTTTCTTTCCTTCTTTCCTTCTTTCTTTCCCTCTTTCTTTCCCTCTTTCATTCTTTCTTTCTTTCTTTCCCTCTTTCTTTCTTTCTTTCTTTCTTTCTTTCCTTCTTTCTCTCTTTAGTTCCTTCTTTCTTTCCCTCTTTCTTTCTTTCTTTCTTTCTGTCTTTAGTTCCTTCTTTCTTTCCCTCTTTCTTTCTTTCTTTCCTTCTTTCTGTGTTTAGTTCCTTCTTTCTTTCCCTCTTTCTTTTTTTCTTTCCCTCTTTCTTTCTTCAGGAAGGCCTTTTATTTTTGTATTTTTTAACCCTACACAAATCTCCTTTGGGCCTGTTTGAACTGCAGCTGTGAGTCAAATCTAAGACACATCTCCATAAACTGGAAGATCTGAGCTTTCAAATGATGCCTCCACAGAGCAGCTCGACTGTGAGGGTTCAGGTTAGGGTGAGGGTTCGGGTGAGGGTTAGGGTAACCCTAACCCTCACCCTCACCCTAACCCGAACAATAAGCGTTTATATTTGGGTTTGCACAAAAACAGCCAGTGTGAGGTGGGCCTTAACATAAGAATTATTTAAAGAAAAGTAAATCAGAATCATGGCAGACGGTCCCTGTGAACGTCTGTGTCACAGAATCATGTTTAAATAAATCTAACCTTGTGTCGCCTGAATCGTCTCATGTTCAGGTTCTATTTTCTCATATATGAGTCGCTGCTGTCGAGCTTCTGTGAGGAAGAAAAACTCACTGCTGCTCAGACACAAATCCTCCAAATGATCCTCGGTTTTACTTCTAAAATGATTTTATCGACACAGACGTTCACAGGGACAGTCTGGAGCTCTAATAGTTTCCTCGGGTCTGTGGAGTGGCTCAGACTGTTTTTAGTGGCAGGACGACTGTGGCCATTGACCTGCACTAGCCCAGCACCAGCACCTCTGCAAATACAAGGACTGGAGGAAGATTTAAACAAGTGTCTCCACACGTCTCCAGCACTCTGGATCAGCAGGACATGAGGCCCTAACTGTCACTTTAAGGCATCGTCCTCCACGAAGCTGCAGCTCATCTGTTCTTCCATAAATACTTGTTTGTTCATTCAGGAAAAGGAATGATTCGGTGGTGGAAAGAGCAGGTTTGAAACAGCAGGTTGAGAAGAATATTATTTTTTTTAAATATTAATGTGACCAATAATCGACATGGAGATGGATGACCATCACTCTAAAGATTTCAGAATTTCATCACTCAGGCCTGTAATTAGAGCCCCTAGCCCCGCCCACTCACTTCCTGTCTCCAGAGAGTCTGTTGGATGATGTCACGATGATGTCACAGGTCGGTCTCAGGTGAGAGGGCGGGGCTCTGGGGCTTTTAGTAAGATTTACCTGTAGCAAGCCCCACCCCCTTTGGCTCCGAGTGACAGGTTTATGTGTTAGCCCCACCCCCTTACCTGAGGCCAATGAGTCAGAGGTGAACGAGGAGACGCTACTGCAAAACAATACTGTTATAGTACTACTACTGTAGTACTTATAAAGTAGTAGTACTATAGTAGCAGCACTATGGTAATAGTACTATAGTAGTGGTACAATAGTAGTATTGTTTTGCAGTAGCGTCTCCACGTTCACCTCTGACTCATTGGCCTCAGGTAGTACTACTATTATAGTACTACCTGAGGTCAGAGCTGCAGCGTTCGGCATGTTCTGCATGTTCTGGATGTTCTGGATGTTCTGCATGTTCTGGATGTTCTGCATGTTCTGGATGTTCTGGATGTTCTGGATGTTCTGCATGTTCTGCATATTCTGGATGTTCTGCATGTTCTGCATGTTCTGCATGTTCTGGATGTTCTGCATGTTCTGGATGTTCTGGATGTTCTGCATGTTCTGCATGTTCTGGATGTTCTGGATGTTCTGCATGTTCTGGATGTTCTGCATGTTCTGGATGTTCTGCATGTTCTGCATATTCTGGATGTTCTCCATGTTCTGGATGTTCTGGATGTTCTGGATGTTCTGCATGTTCTGCATGTTCTGGATGCTCTGCATGTTCTGGATGTTCTGCATGTTCTGGATGTTCTGCATGTTCTGCATGTTCTGGATGTTCTGCATGTTCTGGATGTTCTGCATGTTCTGCATGTTCTGGATGTTCTGGATGTTCTGCATGTTCTGCATGTTCTGGATGTTCTGGATGTTCTGGATGTTCTGCATGTTCTGGATGTTCTGCATGTTCTGCATATTCTGGATGTTCTGCATGTTCTGGATGTTCTGGATGTTCTGGATGTTCTGCATGTTCTGCATGTTCTGGATGTTCTGGATGTTCTGCATGTTCTGCATGTTCTGCATGTTCTGGATGTTCTGGATGTTCTGCATGTTCTGCATATTCTGGATGTTCTGCATGTTCTGGATGTTCTGGATGTTCTGCATGTTCTGCATGTTCTGGATGTTCTGGATGTTCTGGATGTTCTGCATGTTCTGGATGTTCTGGATGTTCTGGATGTTCTGCATGTTCTGCATGTTCTGCATGTTCTGGATGTTCTGCATGTTCTGCATATTCTGGATGTTCTGCATGTTCTGGATGTTCTGGATGTTCTGCATGTTCTGCATGTTCTGGATGTTCTGGATGTTCTGGATGTTCTGGATGTTCTGGATGTTCTGCATGTTCTGGATGTTCTGCATGTTCTGCATATTCTGGATGTTCTGCATGTTCTGGATGTTCTGGATGTTCTGGATGTTCTGGATGTTCTGGATGTTCTGCATGTTCTGCATGTTCTGCATGTTCTGGATGTTCTGCATGTTCTGCATATTCTGGATGTTCTGCATGTTCTGCATGTTCTGGATGTTCTGCATGTTCTGCATGTTCTGCATGTTCTGGATGTTCTGGATGTTCTGCATGTTCTGCATGTTCTGGATGTTCTGCATGTTCTGCATGTTCTGCATGTTCTGGATGTTCTGGATGTTCTGCATGTTCTGGATGTTCTGGATGTTCTGCATGTTCTGCATGTTCTGCATGTTCTGTAGCTGTTTTACAGCTCGTTTGCAGAGGCCAGTGAGGATCTGACCCTCTGGAGACAAACGCAGGGATAAGTGTCTCCAGCTGCTCTACACTGTAGACCTGTGATTTTTGCTGTTTTTTAGATGGTAAAAGGTGCAGATGTTATTGATCTGATGCGGCTGTTAAAGTTCAAGTCCATTATTACCCTCAGATTTGTAGCCTGAGTTGCAGGTTTTAGAGACAGAGACTGGAGGTAACTGACACTGTCTCTGTGTTTCTGTGGCTGTGACTTGTGTCTTGTCTGAGTTTAGCTGTTTTCATCCACACACTGATCTGTTGGAGCAGTGGCAGAGTGAGTCCACTGGTCCATAGTAGTACTACTATAGTACTGGTATTATAGTACTACTACCATAGTAGTACTACTGTAGTACTACTACTATAGTACTGGTATTATAGTACTACTACCATAGTAGTACTACTGTAGTACTACTACTATAGTACTGGTATTATAGTACTACTACCATAGTAGTACTACTGTAGTACTACTACTATAGTACTGGTATTATAGTACTACTACCATAGTAGTACTACTGTAGTACTACTACTATAGTACTGGTATTATAGTACTACTACCATAGTAGTACTACTGTAGTACTACTACTATAGTACTGGTATTATAGTACTACTACCATAGTAGTACTACTGTAGTACTACTACTATAGTACTGGTATTATAGTACTACTACCATAGTAGTACTACTGTAGTACTACTACTATAGTACTGGTATTATAGTACTACTACCATAGTAGTACTACTGTAGTACTACTACTATAGTACTGGTATTATAGTACTATTACCATAGTAGTACTACTGCAGTACTACTACTATAGTACTGGTATTATAGTACTGCTACCATAGTAGTACTACTGCAGTACTACTACAATAGTACTGGTATTATAGTACTGCTACCATAGTAGTACTACTGCAGTACTACTACAATAGTACTGGTATTATAGTACTGCTACCATAGTAGTACTACTGCAGTACTACTACAATAGTACTGGTATTATAGTACTGCTACCATAGTAGTACTACTGCAGTACTACTACAATAGTACTGGTATTATAGTACTGCTACCATAGTAGTACTACTGCAGTACTACTACAATAGTACTGGTATTATAGTACTGCTACCATAGTAGTACTACTGTAGTACTACTACAATAGTACTGGTATTATAGTACTATTACCATAGTACAACCTGAGGTGAGTGAGTCAGAGGTGAATGAAACAATACTGCTGTACTTCACCATTACAATTACATATACTACTACTAAAGTACTACTAATACTACTGCTACACTCGTACCCCTGTGTGTCAGATGCCCTCCCTGTGTGTCAGATGCCCTCCCTGTGTGTCAGATGCCCTCCCTGTGTGTCAGATGCCCTCCCACATGTTGAGGTTGGAGTTTGACTTTTGGAAATTTCTTATAAATGAGTTTCATCTCCACTGTAATTCTGGGCTTCCGAGAAGATGGGACTAGACCAGGACTAAACCAGGTCTAAACCAGGTCTAAACCAGGACTAAACCAGGACTGGACCAGGACTAGACCAGGACTAAACCAGGTCTAAACCAGGTCTAAACCAGGACTAAACCAGGACTGGACCAGGACTAAACCAGGTCTAAACCAGGTCTAAACCAGGTCTAAACCAGGTCTAAACCAGGACTGGACCAGGACTAAACCAGGACTAAACCAGGACTAAACCAGGTTTAAACCAGGTCTAAACCAGGACTGAACCAGGACTGAACCAGTACTGAACTAGGATTAACCAGGGCTCAATGCTTGTGTCTTTAGGTGTTTTTCTAAATCCTGTCTGCTCCTGTCTGCTCCTGTCTGCTCCTGTCTGCTCCTGTCTGCTCCTGTCTGCTCCTGCCTGCTCCTGTCTGCTCCTGCCTGCTCCTGCCTGCTCCTGTCTGCTCCTGCCTGCTCCTGCCTGCTCCTGTCTGCTCCTGCCTGCTCCTGTCAGGATGTTATAACTCGAGAGGAAAATGGCTGGTTTCATTTCAGACTCGCTCTGAGCCCGGACTCTGCGGAGACGTTTTAATGAAACTCATTTTGGGCGCGTGCACGTGTGTGCGCGTGTACGCGGAGGGGAGGAGGGGGGGGGGGGGGGAGGAGCTGAGTGCGCGCGGGGTCAGAGACGCTTCGGTTTGGCTTAGTCCTGGTTCAGACCTTGTTCAGACCTGGTTCAGACCTGGTTCAGACCTGGTTCAGACCTGGTTTAGTCCTGGTTCATACTTGGGGCTGGTCCTGCTTTAGACCCGGATTAAACTTGGACCGAGTCTGGACCGAACCCGGGAGCGTGCGCGATGCTCGGCGCCGTGAAGATGGAAGGGCACGAGGCGCAGGACTGGAGCACGAGCTTCTACGGGGACGAGGTGAGACTGAGTCCTGGGTTAGTCCTGGGTTGGTCCTGGTTTACACTGGACTGAGTCCTGGGTTAGTCCTGAGTTAGTCCTGGTTTACACTGGACTTAGTCCTGGGTTAGTCCTGGGTTAGTCCTGAGTTAGTCCTGGTTTACACTGGACTTAGTCCTGGGTTAGTCCTGGGTTAGTCCTGGGTTAGTCCTGAGTTAGTCCTGGTTTACACTGGACTTAGTCCTGGGTTAGTCCTGGGTTAGTCCTGGGTTAGTCCTGGTTTACACTGGACTTAGTCCTGGGTTAGTCCTGGGTTAGTCCTGGTTTACACTGGACTTAGTCCTGGGCTATTTTGGAGTTAGTCCTGGTTCGTTCTTTTATTCTGTGTAAAATAATAAAATGCATCAGTTTCATTAAATGTTCATAAATAAATAAATTAAATGTTCATAAATAAATAAATTAAATGTTCATAAATAAATAAATTAAATGTTCATAAATAAATAAATTAAATGTTCATAAATAAGTAAATTAAATATTTTTTAATAAATCTTTGTTAAATCTTACGGACTCAACCAAAAGAAAACGGAGCATTTTTATTCCCGCAGTAAAAGAAATTCAAGTAAATTAAAAACAGCAGCGGCTTCACATTCAGACGGAAGTGGAAGTGATAATAATAATAATAATAATAATAATTATTATTATTATTATTATTATTATTATTATTATTATTATTATTATTATTATTATTATTATTATGACTGTTTTAAATGTCATAAATAAAATGTAGGACAATCATTTAAACAGGTCTGTGCGCCTCATCCTCCACCTGTGTCTCCACCGCCCACAGACTGGATCAATACATCTAGAAATATCTATACACTATATAAACATATATAGTATATAAACATATGCAGTATATATAAACATATATACAGTATATATAAACATATGCAGTATATATAAACATATGCAGTATATATAAACATATATAGTATATAAACATATGCAGTATATATAAACATATGCAGTATATATAAACATATGCAGTATATATAAACATATGCAGTATATATAAACATATGCAGTATATATAAACATATATACAGTATATATAAACATATGCAGTATATATAAACATATGCAGTATATATAAACATATACAGTATATATAAACAGATGCAGTATATATAAACATATATACAGTAGTCTACATACACATGTCTGTCTCTCTTCCTCCGCCTTTAACACACTTTAAGATCACGTATCTTTACTTAGCTTTGATATTTAAATAATCTATATAATATATAAGCCTAATATATAATGCCCGGGTTATATACGCATTATTGAATTATTGATGGCGGGAATCTAAGTCAAACTCGGGCCACGCGCATGAATAATCTTCTATAAACTAAATAAATGTAAATAAACTAAATAAACATATACAAACTAAATAATGTATATAAACTAAATAAACGTACATAAACTAAATAAACGCATACAAACTAAATAAACTTATATAAACTAAATAAACATATATACACAAAATAAACGTATATAAACTAAATAAACGTATATTCAAAAATAATGTATATAAACTAAAATCATATATACACAAAATAAACGTATATAAACTAAATAAACTTATATAAACTGTAGGTCGCGCAAAAACAACAACAAAAGAAATTAACTCCTCAAAGCGAACGGCAGCGGCGTGAGCGCGCGCGCTCTGCCCGGCCTCACTGCGCTGTCCCCGGCCTCAGTGCGCTGTCCCCGGCCTCACTGCGCTGTCCTCGGCCTCAGTGCGCTGTCCTCGGCCTCACTGCGCTGTCCTCGGCCTCACTGCGCTGTCCTCGGCCTCAGTGCGCTGTCCTCGGCCTCACTGCGCTGTCCTCGGCCTCACTGCGCTGTCCCCGGCCTCACTGCGCTGTCCTCGGCCTCAGTGCGCTGTCCTCGGCCTCACTGCGCTGTCCTCGGCCTCAGTGCGCTGTCCCCGGCCTCACTGCGCTGTCCTCGGCCTCAGTGCGCTGTCCTCGGCCTCAGTGCGCTGTCCTCGGCCTCAGTGCGCTGTCCTCGGCCTCAGTGCGCTGTCCTCGGCCTCACTGCGCTGTCCTCGGCCTCACTGCGCTGTCCTCGGCCTTAGTGCGCTGTCCTCGGCCTCAGTGCGCTGTCCTCGGCCTCAGTGCGCTGTCCTCGGCCTCAGTGCGCTGTCCTCGGCCTCAGTGCGCTGTCCCCGGCCTCACTGCGCTGTCCTCGGCCTCAGTGCGCTGTCCTCGGCCTCAGTGCGCTGTCCTCGGCCTCAGTGCGCTGTCCTCGGCCTCAGTGCGCTGTCCTCGGCCTCACTGCGCTGTCCTCGGCCTCAGTGCGCTGTCCTCGGCCTCACTGCGCTGTCCTCGGCCTCAGTGCGCTGTCCTCGGCCTCAGTGCGCTGTCCTCGGCCTCAGTGCGCTCAGGACTGGGCCTCATCCGCGGAGCTTCGGGAGCTTTTTATCCAGGACAAAATAAAAATAGGACTAAGGACGGAAAGTAAAAGACATTTGACACACGTGTCATTATGGCCGAGCAATGAAGCAACTCTAACCGAGATGGACTCGTCCTGACGAGAAATGTCAGATCGTGTATATTTAAATGTTATATTGTTTATATATAAATCATAGATCGTGTATATAAAAATGACACATTGCATAGGCTTATATATAGATGAGATATTGTCCAGGCGGTGGCCGTGTGTTGTGGTGCTCCTCACCGCTGTGGCGCAGCGCGGACTGAACTCTGAAGTGTTCCGGAAATTATAGACATTTTTATTTTGCATTTGAAGAAAATAGATCAATAAAAAAATTGAGATCGATCAACCCGAGGGGAAATGTGAGTCTGGAACAGCGCAGTTTAAAACTCCGTCACCATGAAATATCCCATAGGCCACTGTGTCAAATAAATCTGTTTAATTAGGCGCATATTTTTAATGACATATTTAATTACATGTTTAAATACAATTGTAATTACATGTTTAATGACATGTATCTGTCATGTGACTGGAGGGTATTCCGTCCACTCTTTTTCCATTTTTTTCTCTACATTTTCAACACAAACAGAAGAAGAATTGTGGAATTATGTAGGAAATAAATGAAGAGAAATCACTCTAAATCTTTTGCTTTGCTTTGGTGAACCAAACCCTCTCAAGTCCCTGCATTGTTTTTTACTTCACAGCTACGCAGCTTCAGGGTGAAATGTCCACTGCAAAAATGAAAAGGACACTTTGAAAACACATCGGATCTCAGTGTGAGAGAATGTGGACAGCGAAAAAGAGTCGCGTTCCTCTTTTAGTGAAAATCACATTTTCAAACGCTTCATTTAGCGACTCCTGAAAATCAAAGTGAAATCACGGCTCCGACATTTGGACTAAATGTCATTTGTGTAACTCAAAATGTCTGTTGTGCGTCTCCTCGTGTGTGTTGTGTGTCTCCTCGTGTGTGTTGTGTGTCTCCTCGTGTGTGTTGTGCGTCTCCTCGTGTGTGTTGTGTGTCTCCTTGTGTGTGTTGTGTGTCTCCTCGTGTGTGTTGTGCGTCTCCTCGTGTGTGTTGTGTGTCTCCTCGTGTGTGTTGTGTGTCTCCTTGTGTGTGTTGTGCGTCTCCTCGTGTGTGTTGTGTGTCTCCTCGTGTGTGTTGTGCGTCTCCTTGTGTGTGTTGTGCGTCTCCTCGTGTGTGTTGTGCGTCTCCTTGTGTGTGTTGTGCGTCTCCTCGTGTGTGTTGTGCATCTCCTTGTGTGTGTTGTGCGTCTCCTTGTGTGTGTTGTGCGTCTCCTCGTGTGTGTTGTGCGTCTCCTCGTGTGTGTTGTGCGTCTCCTCGTGTGTGTTGTGTGTCTCCTTGTGTGTGTTGTGCGTCTCCTTGTGTGTGTTGTGCGTCTCATCGTGTGTGTTGTGTGTCTCCTTGTGTGTGTTGTGCGTCTCATCGTGTGTGTTGTGCGTCTCCTTGTGTGTGTTGTGCGTCTCCATGTGTGTGTTGTGCGTCTCCTCGTGTGTGTTGTGCGTCTCCATGTGTGTGTTGTGCGTCTCCTCGTGTGTGTTGTGCGTCTCCTTGTGTGTGTTGTGCGTCTCCTTGTGTGTGTTGTGCGTCTCCTTGTGTGTGTTGTGCGTCTCCTTGTGTGTGTTGTGCGTCTCCATGTGTGTGTTGTGCGTCTCCTCGTGTGTGTTGTGCATCTCCTTGTGTGTGTTGTGCATCTCCTCGTGTGTGTTGCGCGTCTCCTTGTGTGTGTTGTGCGTCTCCTTGTGTGTGTTGTGCGTCTCCTCGTGTGTGTTGTGCGTCTCCTCGTGTGTGTTGTGCGTCTCCTCGTGTGTGTTGTGCGTCTCCTCGTGTGTGTTGTGCGTCTCCTCGTGTGTGTTGTGCGTCTCCTCGTGTGTGTTGTGCGTCTCCTCGTGTGTGTTGTGCGTCTCCTCGTGTGTGTTGTGCATCTCCTTGTGTGTGTTGTGCGTCTCCTTGTGTGTGTTGTGCGTCTCCTCGTGTGTGTTGTGCGTCTCCTCGTGTGTGTTGTGCGTCTCCTCGTGTGTGTTGTGCGTCTCCTCGTGTGTGTTGTGCGTCTCCTTGTGTGTGTTGTGTGTCTCCTCGTGTGTGTTGTGCGTCTCCTCGTGTGTGTTGTGCGTCTTCTTGTGTGTGTTGTGCGTCTCCTTGTGTGTGTTGTGCGTCTCCATGTGTGTGTTGTGCGTCTCCTTGTGTGTGTTGTGCGTCTCCTTGTGTGTGTTGTGTGTCTCCTTGTGTGTGTTGTGCGTCTCCTTGTGTGTGTTGTGCGTCTCCATGTGTGTGTTGTGCGTCTCCTTGTGTGTGTTGTGCGTCTCCTTGTGTGTGTTGTGCGTCTCCTTGTGTGTGTTGTGCGTCTCCTTGTGTGTGTTGTGCGTCTCCTTGTGTGTGTTGTGCGTCTCCTTGTGTGTGTTGTGCGTCTCCTTGTGTGTGTTGTGCGTCTCCTCGTGTGTTGTGCATCTCCTTGTGTGTGTTGTGCGTCTCCTTGTGTGTGTTGTGCGTCTCCTCGTGTGTGTTGTGCGTCTCCATGTGTGTGTTGTGCGTCTCCTTGTGTGTGTTGTGTGTCTCCTTGTGTGTGTTGTGCGTCTCCTCGTGTGTTGTGCATCTCCTTGTGTGTGTTGTGCGTCTCCTTGTGTGTGTTGTGCGTCTCCTCGTGTGTGTTGTGCGTCTCCATGTGTGTGTTGTGTGTCTCCTTGTGTGTGTTGTGCATCTCCTTGTGTGTGTTGTGTGTCTCCTCGTGTGTGTTGTGTGTCTCCATGTGTGTGTTGTGTGTCTCCTTGTGTGTGTTGTGCGTCTCCTCGTGTGTGTTGTGTGTCTCCATGTGTGTGTTGTGTGTCTCCTCGTGTGTGTTGTGTGTCTCCATGTGTGTGTTGTGTGTCTCCATGTGTGTGTTGTGCGTCTCCATGTGTGTGTTGTGTGTCTCCTTGTGTGTGTTGTGCGTCTCCTTGTGTGTGTTGTGTGTCTCCTTGTGTGTGTTGTGTGTCTCCTTGTGTGTGTTGTGCGTCTCCATGTGTGTGTTGTGAGTCTCCTTGTGTGTGTTGTGCATCTCCTTGTGTGTGTTGTGTGTCTCCTCGTGTGTGTTGTGTGTCTCCATGTGTGTGTTGTGTGTCTCCTTGTGTGTGTTGTGCGTCTCCTCGTGTGTGTTGTGAGTCTCCATGTGTGTGTTGTGAGTCTCCATGTGTGTGTTGTGTGTCTCCATGTGTGTGTTGTGCGTCTCCATGTGTGTGTTGTGTGTCTCCTTGTGTGTGTTGTGCGTCTCCTTGTGTGTGTTGTGCATCTCCTTGTGTGTGTTGTGCGTCTCCTCGTGTGTGTTGTGCGTCTCCATGTGTGTGTTGTGTGTCTCCTTGTGTGTGTTGTGCGTCTCCTTGTGTGTGTTGTGCATCTCCTCGTGTGTGTTGTGCGTCTCCATGTGTGTGTTGTGCGTCTCCTTGTGTGTGTTGTGTGTCTCCTTGTGTGTGTTGTGTGTCTCCTTGTGTGTGTTGTGCGTCTCATCGTGTGTTCCTCTTTGCCGTCACTCCTGATGATGGAGTCTTGTGGAATGTTCTCCAGATCTGTGAGGGCCTCATGAGCTCCTGTAGAGTCTGAGGAGGAACCTGGAGCTGATGGACCAAACATCACGTCCCAGAGGAGTTTTCTCAGGTCTAAGTCATGTCCCAGAGGAGTTTTCTCAGGTCTAAGTCATGTCCCAGAGGAGTTTTCTCAGGTCTAAGTCATGTCCCAGAGGAGTTCTCTCAGGTCTAAGTCATGTCCCAGAGGAGTTTTCTCAGGTCTAAGTCATGTCCCAGAGGAGTTTTCTCAGGTCTAAGTCATGTCCCAGAGGAGTTCTCTCAGGTCTAAGTCATGTCCCAGAGGAGTTCTCTCAGGTCTAAGTCATGTCCCAGAGGAGTTTTCTCAGGTCTAAGTCATGTCCCAGAGGAGTTTTCTCAGGTCTAAGTCATGTCCCAGAGGAGTTTTCTCAGGTCTAAGTCATGTCCCAGAGGAGTTTTCTCAGGTCTAAGTCATGTCCCAGAGGAGTTTTCTCAGGTCTAAGTCATGTCCCAGAGGAGTTTTCTCAGGTCTAAGTCATGTCCCAGAGGAGTTTTCTCAGGTCTAAGTCATGTCCCAGAGGAGTTTTCTCAGGTCTAAGTCATGTCCCAGAGGAGTTCTCTCAGGTTTAAATCAGGTAATGTGAGGGACGTTCAGTCGTATTGACCTCTTCATCCTCCAGGTTCTGCTCACAGACTCTTGCCACCTGAGGCCAGGCAGGATGGGCATCAGGAGGAATCAGGACGTGCTGCACCAGCGTAGGTTTTGACAGTGGTTCAAGGGTTTCATCTGGATACCTGATGGCATCAGACGGGCATTTTCTAGAGGATACACGTCTGATCTGCCTCCCCAGAACATCACTGACCCCCATCCCCACAAAACCACTCATGTGGACTAGGGCTTGACTGATGGATTTTTTGCGGCCAATATGATACCGATAAAGTGGGAGTTGGAGCTGCCGATAGCCGATATAATCGCCGATATATTTATTGATGTAAAAATTCACAGTAAATCTTCAGTTGTCTATAAAACTTAGGTTTGGTTCTATTGGATTTTGGGTTTGTTTAGGTGACATTTAATTTTATTCTGCCTCTTTACGTCATAGATAAAGACATTAGGTCGGCCTAATGGCATTTTTCCATGACATTCTCTAGCCTGGAAACAAAGTAAACTACGGCTATTAGCCTTTAGCCGTAAATGCGTGTGTGCTGTGGTAATTAATTAAACGCTAAATGCCGAGAATTCACACCTCCATTCACAGCTCATTTCCATATCAGTGCGTGTCCAGTAACATATATACGACCACTATAGTCACTTTACAGTGGCTAATAGAAGAGAAAACAGCCTGTTTATGTGTCCGAGCTACAGCAGCTAATCACTAACTAGCTAATAAGTGTCCTTTTAATCCTTACACAAAACAATTGTCCGTAAAAAGAATATAATCTCAGTGTTGTGCAGGTGGATATGTGGCTTCGGCTGTAAACAAATGTACGTCAGTCACATAACTTTGGGGGTGCGTTCAGGGTCAGTACGACGTCACAGGCACAAACAAATTACTCCGCAGATAAACACATATTAGGACATTTATCTGTCTGTAAATTGAATTTAACTGGACATAATAGAGAGTCTGAGCTTTATAACGAGGTATAATCTGCCCACATGGACTATTTGCCCATATCGGCAAGATTTAGGCCAATATGTTTCTAACTGCCCGTATTGGCCAATATGGTCAACTGATATATTGGTCAGACCCTAATGTGGGTAATGGTGCAGCAGCAGAGCATTCTTCTCGTCTTCTCCAGAACCCACCACCAAACCGCTCCTGTGAATCGGAGCTCAGCCTGTTCCTCCTGTACAAAGGAGCAGATCTGGGTCCTACTGACAGGTGGAGGAGCTTCTACAGCCCTGTCCAGCTCTCCCAGAGGAACAGCTCTCCTGAAATCTCCTCCATGTTCTGGAGATGGTGCTAGAGACACATTAAACCTCCTGCAAAGGCATGTCCGGATGTGCCGTCCTGGAGAAGTTGGACGATCTGTGCAGCTTCTGTAGGATCAGGAATGGCCTCATCCTGCCAGTCGTGATCATCACTGTGGCCAAAGCAGCACGAAAGGAAAAGAGGCCAAAAAACATCAAGAAAACCACCAAAAACACTACGAAAACCAGCCAAAAAACACCACAAGGAGGAACTGACCTCCACCAAACCAGTCCTGTTTTAGGGGCGGTCTTACTGGTGCCGCTCTAGTGCCTCCTGGGGTTTGTTTCAATTAGAACAGGAGCATCCTTTTGTTCCCCAGACTTTGTCATGTCCCCATTTGTACAGAAATAGACTGAAATCGAAGGTGTTTTCAAAGTGTTTCTTTTTTCTTTTTTTTTTCCTTTTTTTTGGAGCAGTGTCAAACATAAGGGAAAAAACAATGATGATTCAATAGTCACACTGAGTTTGAGAAGTAAGAGTACTGCAGGAGTGTGGTAGTTTTCTATTCACTGCTCAATCAAATCACAGGGTCAAGGATTTTTTTTTATCTAAAACTAGTTGTCTTCATTTTAGATGTTTTGTTTGAGACATTCCACATGCATCATTCATAGTTTTATTGCTTTCTGCTGGTGGTTGGTCTCTCTCCCTCCTCCAGCTCAGGTTCTCTTCCAGAGTTCTGGGAGCTTGAGGGTTCTGCAGAATCTTTGCTGTTCCTGTTCTGCACTTTTCTGGACTGAGATGTCTGATGTTTCTTCTGGTTCTGCTGGAGCTCCTCCAGTTTGGGGGTCACGGCCCTGAGTGTCTGATCACCACGGGCTCCACTGAGGCCTTCACCTTCAGGCTCCAATGAGGCCTTCACCTTCAGGCTCCAATGAGGCCTTCACCTTCAGGCTCCAATGAGGCCTTCACCTTCAGGCTCCACTGAGGCCTTCACCTTCAGGCTCCACTGAGGCCTTCACCTTCAGGCTCCACTGAGGCCTTCACCTTCCAGGTTCTCTCCAGCTCTTCTTTCAGCCCCTGGGATTTCTCTAGTTTCTCCTGTTCCCTTTTCCTGACATTCCCATCTCTCGGTTTTGCAGTGTCACCTCCATGGTTTTGTTCTGCTCCTCCAGACCTGCTGTGTCTGGTTGGTCCATCAGCGTCTGTCAGTCTGGATCTGAGTCCCACAGGATCTTGGCTCATTCTCCTCGACCTTTGGAGGCATTTCTCACCTTGATCCTGGGGTTTCAGGCTCTGCACAAATGTTTCTGTGACTGTGGCTCCACTTGGTTCTGTCGCTCCATGTTTCCCTGCAGCACCTGACACCTGCAGGGGCCCCTGTGCTGGACTGTCTCTGGGGCCTACACCTTGGGTCTTGTCGAGACAAAAGTTTATTTTGGTTGAATACATTCCAATCCTAACTGTTTGCTTCATCCAAACTGTTTCTTCAGTTCATTCAGACCAGCCCTCTCAAGCCTTTGATAGGTTAGGGTTAGGGGGCTAGAAGGTTTGGGGGTGAGAGGAGGGATATTTCTGCATCACTGACCAAACACAGGTTTGACACAGGATTTAAATGTAAAAAAAATGTTATTTTCATTTAATTTAGTGAGTTTTGTGGAAATATTCAAATCTCATTAAATGGAAAATTTCACACAACACAAACAATGGTGTAAAAAGAAAAAAACTTTACTTCAATGATGCTGTTTAGAGCAAAGCACAAAGAAAGAGGCCAAGACCAGACCAGATCTACACTCAGACCAGGTCTGGATCAAGTCCAGACCAAAACCAGACTTGGTTCCGTTGAGGACTTTAATGAAGTTTCAGAGAGTGAAACTGAGATTTATAATAATAATGTGATAAAGCGTCACGCAGGAGCACAGAGCTGTGGTATTAATAGTCTTAATAATAATAGGCCAATGACTCGATACAGGCCTAATATTCATACCAATAATGGTATTATTACTAATAATCATAGATCTGTGGCGCTGGTGTAATTCGGAGGAAAAGGTCAAATGTTACAAACAGAAATGAGAAAAGTATTTTTAAATTGGCTTTGGATAAAAACATGTTTTTACTGAAATAAAGACACTGACTTTATTAAATGAGTTATTAATAAAAACGAAGCATGTGCAGGTTAACCCTTCACTTCCCACAGCCCTTCAACTCACCAAGTCTCATTAGAAACTGACTTTTCTGAAACAAATTTGCTCCCAGAGCTCGACTTTTAATAATCATAATCATAACCCTCCATCCGAGTCCTAACCAGACCGAGACTTGCAGCAAAACCGAGCACACAGGGTCTTTGAGACCAAGCACTGGTCTCAGTGAGGTGGTCACTGTTGACATAATTCTTGTCTGTATCACTGTGTAATATGTTGTGCAATTAACTGCCATTTATAAGGGCAGGAAAAGACTAGAGCAGAGAAGCAGCATTGCTCTGATTAGTCAAAACAGTCACACAGGTGGGCGGAGCCAGTACTGAGGAAATATTGTGAAAGAGAACATTATTTTTGTTCCCATGCAGCAATCAGCACAGGCCCCTGAAAACAACACAACGCCATGAGGTCCAGTCAGAGGTCCAGTCACAGTCAGAGGTCCAGTCACAGTCAGAGGTCCAGTCAGAGGTCCAGTCACAGTCAGAGGTCCAGTCACAGTCAGAGGTCCAGTCAGAGGTCCAGTCACAGTCAGAGGTCCAGTCACAGTCAGAGGTCCAGTCACAGTCAGAGGTCCAGTCAGAGTCAGAGGTCCAGTCACAGTCAGAGGTCCAGTCACAGTCAGAGGTCCAGTCAGAGGTCCAGTCACAGTCAGAGGTCCAGTCACAGTCAGAGGTCCAGTCAGAGGTCCAGTCACAGTCAGAGGTCCAGTTACAGTCAGAGGTCCAGTCACAGTCAGAGGTCCAGTCACAGTCAGAGGTCCAGTCAGAGTCAGAGGTCCAGTCACAGTCAGAGGTCCAGTCACACTCAGAGGTCCAGTCAGAGGTCCAGTCACAGTCAGAGGTCCAGTCACAGTCAGAGGTCCAGTCACAGTCAGAGGTCTTGTCACAATCAGAGGTCTAGTCACAGTCAGAGGTCCAGTCACACTCAGAGGTCCAGTCAGAGGTCCAGTCACAGTCAGAGGTCCAGTCACAGTCAGAGGTCCAGTCACAGTCAGAGGTCCAGTCAGAGTAAGAGTGCCAGTCACAGTCAGAGGACCAGTCACAGTAAGAGGGACAGTCAGAGGTCCAGTCACAGTCAGAGGTCCAGTCAGAGTCAGAGGTCCAGTCACAGTCAGAGGTCCAGTCACAGTCAGAGGTCCAGTCAGAGGTCCAGTCACAGTCAGAGGTCCAGTCACAGTCAGAGGTCCAGTCACAGTCAGAGGTCCAGTCAGAGTCAGAGGTCCAGTCACAGTCAGAGGTCCAGTCACAGTCAGAGGTCCAGTCAGAGGTCCAGTCACAGTCAGAGGTCTTGTCACAGTCAGAGGTCCAGTCACAGTCAGAGGTCCAGTCACAGTCAGAGGTCCAGTCAGAGGTCCAGTCACAGTCAGAGGTCCAGTCACAGTCAGAGGTCCAGTCACAGTCAGAGGTCCAGTCACAGTCAGAGGTCCAGTCAGAGGTCCAGTCACAGTCAGAGGTGCAGTCAGAGTCAGAGGTCCAGTCAGAGGTCCAGTCACAGTCAGAGGTCCAGTCACAGTCAGAGGTCCAGTCACAGTCAGAGGTCCAGTCACAGTCAGAGGTCCAGTCAGAGGTCCAGTCACAGTCAGAGGTCCAGTCACAGTCAGAGGTCCAGTCACAGTCAGAGGTCCAGTCAGAGTCAGAGGTCCAGTCACAGTCAGAGGTCCAGTCACACTCAGAGGTCCAGTCAGAGGTCCAGTCAGAGGTCCAGTCAGAGGTCCAGTCACAGTCAGAGGTCTTGTCACAATCAGAGGTCTAGTCACAGTCAGAGGTCCAGTCACAGTCAGAGGTCCAGTCAGAGGTCCAGTCACAGTCAGAGGTCCAGTCACAGTCAAAGGTCCAGTCAGAGGTCCAGTCAGAGTCAGAGGTCCAGTCACAGTCAGAGGTCCAGTCAGAGGTCCAGTCCGAGGTCCAGTCACACTCAGAGGTCCAGTCAGAGGTCCAGTCAGAGTCAGAGGTCCAGTCAGAGGTCCAGTCAGAGGTCCAGTCACACTCAGAGGTCCAGTCAGAGGTCCAGTCAGAGGTCCAGTCACACTCAGAGGTCCAGTCAGAGGTCCAGTCAGAGGTCCAGTCACACAGTCATAGGTCCAGTCACAGTCAGAGGTCCAGTCAGAGTTCCAGTCACAGTCACAGGTCCAGTCACAGTCAGAGGTCCAGTCACAGTCAGAGGTCCAGTCACAGTCAGAGGTCCAGTCAGAGTCAGAGGTCCAGTCACAGTCAGAGGTCCAGTCACAGTCAGAGGTCCAGTCACAGTCAGAGGTCCAGTCAGAGGTCCAGTCACAGTCAGAGGTCCAGTCACAGTCAGAGGTCCAGTCACAGTCAGAGGTCCAGTCAGAGGTCCAGTCACAGTCACAGGTCCAGTCACACTCAGAGGTCCAGTCAGAGGTCCAGTCACAGTCAGAGGTCCAGTCAGAGTCAGAGGTCCAGTCACAGTCAGAGGTCCAGTCACACTCAGAGGTCCAGTCAGAGGTCCAGTCAGAGGTCCAGTCAGAGGTCCAGTCAGAGGTCCAGTCACACTCAGAGGTCCAGTCAGAGGTCCAGTCAGAGGTCCAGTCAGAGGTCCAGTCAGAGGTCCAGTCACACTCAGAGGTCCAGTCAGAGGTCCAGTCAGAGTCAGAGGTCCAGTCAGAGGTCGTGTTTGGTGGAGCGTTTGTGTGTTTGAGGTCACAGGTAATACTTATAAACTATTATTAACACCATTTTTCTGGACTCTTTTATGGTCCGAGACGCCACAGGGTGAGACCACATGGACCAGGACCAGTTTAGACCACTACAATCATAAACACTAAGATTCTGATTTATATGATGTGGGTCTGGATCTGGTCTAGATCTGGTCTAGGTCTGGTCTGAGTCAGGTCTGGGTTTATAATGCTGGCCTCTCTCTCTCTTTGTCCAGGTCTACTCTCCCATGTCCAACAGTTTACCCGGATCTCTCCAGATGCCCTCCCTGTCCTCCTCTGGACCCCTGTCCTCCTCTGGTCCCCTGTCCTCCTCTGGTCCTCTGTCCAGCAGCTGCCTGGGGGCGGGGCTCATGTCCCCCATGTCTCAGATGCCCTCCCACATGTCCTCCATGTCCGTGCAGATGCAGCCCATGTCTCAGATTTCGTCTCAGATGCAGCCTGTGTCCTACATGTCCACGGCGAGTTCTCAGTCGTTCAGTTACTGCGAGGGGCCCCAGGGAGGCGCTCTGAGCCCGGCGTACAACAGCGTTAGCTCGTACGGCAGTAACAGACGCGACGCTAAGTCGTTCCGGCGCAGCTACCCGCACGCCAAACCGCCGTACTCGTACATCTCACTCATCACCATGGCGATCCAGCAGGCGCCAAATAAGATGCTAACGCTGTCGGAAATCTATGCCTGGATCATGGAGCTGTTTCCGTTTTACCGCCATAACCAGCAGCGCTGGCAGAACTCCATCCGCCACTCTCTCTCCTTCAACGACTGCTTCGTCAAAGTGTCGCGCTCGCCTGAGAAACCGGGGAAAGGTTCCTATTGGACGCTGCACCCTGATTCCGGAAACATGTTTGAGAACGGCTGCTACCTGCGCCGCCAGAAACGCTTCAAGTGTGACAGGAAGCTGAAGGGTAGCCCCGCCCCCAACACCACTAACCCCAATGCCCCCAACACCGCTAACCACGCCCCCGAGCAGCTGCCCACCCACAGCGCCCCTCTGCCCGCCCACAGCGCCCTGGAGCTGAAGGATGACCCCCGCTTCGCTTTCGACCACCCCTTCTCCATCCACAGCTTGATGTCGCACGGTGCTAACGCTAATGCCAACGGCTACGGCGGTCGTGGTCTGGAGCTCGACGCTAACTACTACAGCGCCCCCTATCCCCGGACTCTGCTCCACAGCTCCTAGCCAATCACAGGCCGGGGCTGACCAATCACAGCTCAGGACTGTCTGCATGGACCAATCACCATCGAGAACTGTGCTGTTCCTCATCATCTGATCCTGGGTCAGTTTAGTCCTGGGTTAGTCCTGGGTTGGTCTGGGTTAGTCCTGGGTTAGTCCTGGCTCAGAGGGAAGACTAAACCAGGACTAAACTAGGACTAAACTAGGACTAAACCAAGACTAAACCAGGACTAAACCAGGTCTTGTACTTGAGAGGCTGAATGTTTTGAAGCTGCACTATTTTAGGACTCACTGATTTGGACATGACCTTTTCTGGCACTTCCTTCCTGCACTGTGACCAAAACCTGAACGAGCCTTTAACAGAGCCAACCAATCAGAGAAAAGCTCAACCCACAACCGACCAATCAGAGCTTCCATTCTCAGGTGACATCTGATGGTCAGGAACCAATCAGGTGAAGGTTTACTGCAGGGTCTATGTTTATTTGGATCCTTGTTCTTTGCTGTGGCTCCATCTTCCTGAGGTCTGTCATTTCAAATAGAATCATTTACCCACAATTCTCAAACAGCAGGACAAAACTGGACCTGCTCTGGTCCTGGTCTGGGCCTGGTCTGGCTCTGGTCTGGGTCTGGCCTGGACCTGGTCTGGTCCTGCTCTGGGCCTGGTCTGGCTCTGGTCTGGGTCTGGCCTGGACCTGGTCTGGTCCTGCTCTGGGCCTGGTCTGGCTCTGGTCTGGGTCTGGCCTGGACCTGGTCTGGTCCTGCTCTGGGCCTGGTCTGGCTCTGGTCTGGGTCTGGCCTGGACCTGGTCTGGTCCTGGTCTGGGCCTGGTCTGGCTCCGGTCTGGTCCTGGTCTGGTCCTGGTCTGGTCCTGGTCTGGGTCTGGCCTGGACCTGGTCTGGTCCTGCTCTAGGCCTGGTCTGGCTCTGGTCTGGGTCTGGCCTGGACCTGGTCTGGTCCTGGTCTGGGCCTGGTCTGGCTCCGGTCTGGTCCTGGTCTGGTCCTGGTCCTGGTCTGGACCTGGTCTGGTCCTGGTCTGGGCCTGGTCTGGGTCTGGCCTGGACCTGGTCTGGTCCTGCTCTGGGTCTGGTCTGGGCCTGGTCTGGGCCTGGTCTGGCTCCGGTCTGGTCCTGGTCTGGTCCTGGTCTGGGCCTGGTCTGGCTCCGGTCTGGTCCTGGTCTGGTCCTGGTCCTGGTCTGGTCCTGGTCTGGGCCTGGTCTGGGTCTGGCCTGGACCTGGTCTGGTCCTGCTCTGGGTCTGGTCTGGCTCTGGTCTGGGTCTGGCCTGGACCTGGTCTGGGCCTGGTCTGGGCCTGGTCTGGCTCCGGTCTGGTCCTGGTCTGGTCCTGGTCTGGGCCTGGTCTGGCTCCGGTCTGGTCCTGGTCCTGGTCCTGGTCTGGGCCTGGCCATTGGGGGATTATGTTTTCACTTCAGCAGTTTCTCTGTGTCTGAACTCTGCTCTTTACAGCTGCTCCCTCCTCTTCTCTTTTTTCAGTTTTTCTTCCTCTCCTCTCTTCCCTCCTCCTCTCTTCCCTCCTCCTCTCTTCCCTCCTCCTCTCCTCTCTTCCCTCCCTCCACTCCTCCGCTCTGGAGTATTTGTTTTTGTCAGAGTTTGTCGTTTTTTTGCAGTCTCCGTGGTGACAGGGGTCAGAGGTCACAGCTAATTTGCATAAACCCTAAAGTTACATGACCCACTCAGAGTTTGGGGTTCAGGTGTGAACCAGATCAGGACCAGGACCAGGACCAGACCAGGTCTCCCCAAGGTCTCTGGCACAGTTTGAACTGAGTTTCATCCTAGTTCATTCCTGGTTTACATCTAGTTTAGTCTTGGTTTAGATCTAGTTTTGGTTTAGTCTGGGTTTGGTCCTGGTTTAGTCCTGACACTGACGTCACCCAAACATAACTTATGTTTTTCCTTTTCCTCAAGAGGCCGAACTTACGAGTCACAAAAATACGTTTGGTGTTTGTGGTGGTGAGAGACGAGGCTAACGCTAACATTAAAGCTAACGCTCAAGCTAATGCTAAAGCTAACATAAACACTAAAACCGCCTGTGTCACATTTAAACCTGTGCTTATGTAACAGTGGGCGTGGCTACATGTTGGGAGCATAATGAGCTGGAAATATCTGAGTTTTGCTCCACAGGGTCAGGGGGTCAGAGTCAGGGGGTCAGGGTCAGGGGGTCAGGGTCAGGGGGTCAGGGTTTGAGGGTCAGGGGTTATCACGTGCATCAACAAACAGGAAACAGCTGATGCTAGCGTACTAGTTTTGCTAACAGGTCGGCTCTGCACATCAGTCACATGACTGAAAACGACTTTAAAAAGGACCACAGCGCCCCCTGCAGGACCACAGCGCCCCCTGCAGGACCACAGCGCCCCCTGCAGGACCACAGCGCCCCCTGCAGGACCACAGCGCCCCCTGCAGGCCGTCAGTGTCGCAGGTGTGAGAACGTAAAGAACCAATCAGACCCTTTCCCCGAGTCCATGGTGCAAACCTTAGTAACAGGTTTGATTGACAGTGTTGCTAAGGGGCGTTACCGCCCACAGCCTAGTGTTGGTCCTGGTCTTGGTCTTGGTTCTGGTCTCGGGCTTTGTACTGGTCTTGGTCCTGTTCTCGGTCCTGGTCTCAATCTCAGTCCTGGTCTTGGTCTTGGTCATGATCCTGGTGTTGGTTTTGGTCCTGGTCTCAGTCCTGGTCCTGGTCCTGGTCCTGGTCCTGGTCCTGGTCCTAGTCTCAGTCTTGGTCCTGGTCCTGGTTTTGGACTGACGGCTCCAAAGGGAACAGTCGATTCTCGGAGTTTGAATAAAAGTTTAGTTCTAATTCTCAGATTTTCTCTGAAAATGAAACATTTTTATCGTTTAGTAAAAAAGTTTTTAAATTGACTCCAGAAATGTGAGAATCTGGAACAGTTTCTCCTCCTCCAGCTCCTTTTTCTGTTCGTGCGACTTCAGATTTTGGTAAATGTTTGTTCTTAGCCCACATGCCTTTAGTGCATTGCTCAGAGGCACCACGACAGAGATGCTTCTTTATAATATACATAGAATATATTATAATATATTTTAGGTTTTATTTACTTTTTACTCTTACTTTTTTTTTTTTTTTGAGCTCCAGATGTCAGGGGCTTTCGGCGACAGCGTATCACAGAAACAGTGCTCCGTCCGCGGGCTTTGGGCTGCAGTCCCCCGCTGTGTTCTCTGGTTCTTCTTGACGATGTTTTTCACAGATTAATTTTTTAATTTTCAGAGTTTTTCTTCTCAAACAAAAGTCTGCGTGTGAGAGCTCCAGGCCCGGGGGTGGGAGGTCACTGATCCTCTGCCCAGGATCAGAGCTCTGAGGTGGGGTCGCGGCTCCCCGCGGCTCCTTCATCCTCTTTGTCCTGCGGCCCTTTTATGCACTTTTTTATTTGACCAAACGCAGAGGCGCGTTTCCTTTTATTTTTTTATATAAAATCATCTTTACTCAATTTCTATTTGGACCTTCGGCTCATCCCTGCCCTCTAACCAGCGGCTCTCCGGGTCAGGCGCAGCTCTCTGATTGGTTCTGTCTGCCGCAGCTCGGCTCTGATTGGTCGGTTTCTGTGGCTGTTTCTGGTCTTATGATTATTATAAAAATGATGATTTGTGGATTCGCTGCATGAGAAGTTTCTACAGAGCGTGAGTTTGTTGCATGTTTAACTTATTCTCATTTTTAATAAAGTCAAATGTAAAACATCACAGTGTTCTTTTTGCTCCAGTTTAAACCAGATGCCCGTTCGCTTTGTGTTCTCTGTCTGCTCTCTATCAAAACTGTGCAGCTCCGGGACCAGCGGCCTCGTGTGCTCTGCTCAGCCGAACACAGCGCGCTCTCTCCGGCCTGCTCGCCCCGCAGTCCCGCTCTCCGGTCCAGTCCCGGTCTATAGTCCGGTCTATAGTCCGGTCTAGTCCCGGTCTATAGTCCGGTCTATAGTCCGGTCTATAGTCCGGTCTATAGTCCGGTCTATGGTCCGGTCTATAGTCCGGTCTATAGTCCGGTCTATAGTCCGGTCTAGTCCCGGTCTATAGTCCGGTCTATAGTCCGGTCTATAGTCCGGTCTATAGTCCGGTCTATAGTCCGGTCTATAGTCCGGTCTATGGTCCGGTCTATAGTCCGGTCTATAGTCCGGTCTATAGTCCGGTCTATAGTCCGGTCTATAGTCCGGTCTATAGTCCGGTCTATAGTCCGGTCTATGGTCCGGTCTATAGTCCGGTCTATAGTCCGGTCTATAGTCCGGGCTATGGTCCCGTGTGTGGTCCTAAATCCAGACTAAATCTTTTGTGCGGGTCTGAATGGAGCCGTGACCCTCGCGCTGATGTGTTTGATCCGCGGCGGTTCTCACGTTCCGCCTCCTCTCGCGTGATCCGCGCATTATCCGCTGATTATGCGCGTATTATGCGCCAATTTGGAGGCTTTGATCCGCCACTGATCCGCCTTTGATCCGCCCTGAGAGCGCGTGAGCCGCTCATTATCCGCGCGCTGCTCATTTCGCGCTCAATTATGAGCCGCGCGAGCGGAACGCACCGGAACGCAGCGGATCGCAGCGGCCTTCCGTCCGGCGCGCTCCTCTCCGCGGCCTGAGCTCCTCTGGACCGCGAGCGGCCCGGGATTATACGGGTATTATCCGGCTTTTATGCGGGTATTAAAAATGTTATTATTTTTATTCACGAACTCGGCGACGCACCTGTTCTTCACCGAGGCAGCGTCACCTCTGTGCGTTTTTATGAGAACATAATAATAATAATTAAAGCCGCAAGCGACATCGAACGGCCCTCGCGGCCCGCATTTCGCACTCGGCCGGCCCAGCGCTCCCCCGGGTGGCGCTGACGCTCCCCCAGGTGGCGCTGACGCTCCCCCGGGTGGCACTGACGCTCCTCCGGGTGGCGCTGATGAGTCTCTTGTCTCTGTGTGTTTGTGGCTTTGGGCTGAACTTGTCACTAAACACAAAGTCCACACACAATGGAGATGCTGATGTGTTAACATTGACGAACATGGGCACTTTGGGACATCGCCATAGTAACACCGTGCAAAATACAACTTTGCCCCCCAGACTTTTTTGTTCGGACTGACCTGAAGAATCACTGTGGCAAATTTCACGTTCTTCAATTAAACTCATAAGTCGTTATATCACTTTGAAATGTAAGAAATTGTTGAAATTTTCCCATTAGGATAACATGGAGGCTTTGGCGCATCGCCATGGCAACCCTGTGAAATATACCATATGGTTGTCATTGACTTTTTTGATCGGGATGACATGAAGAGTCATTGTGCCAAATTGGACAATATTCTGTGAAACTAAAATATTTTTCATGAATTTATCTTATCTTTCCCATTAGGACAACATTGGAGCTTTCGTGCATCACCATGGCAACACGGCTAAAAATACCATATGGTTTACATTGGCTTTTTTGATTGAGATGACCCAAAGTAATTTTGGGCAAAATTTGGTACATTTTAGAAAAAGTAAAATTTTGACCCCCCCATGCAATATTTTGTTGTGTCCTGCAGGGGGCGCTATCACACCATTTTTGTTTGTGTCACAATTAGTATGTTTTGACATGAAAGTTTTACAAGTGATTCAAATTTGAGCCCAATCGGACTTTGTATGGCCGAACGGGAGCAAATTTAGACACTGGAAAATTGCAAAAAATCTGAACAAATTTTGCATCTTCGCCGCATGTAAACCGTGGGAGTTATTTAAAAAAATTCTGTTAACTTTTGAAGCCACTCGTCTCTAGTTGATGTACGCGATTTTCACCCCTGTGGCTGAAGTGCCTTCAGAGGAGTTTGTTCAAATGTGACGTGAGCGAAAATGCTGAGTCTGCATTTTTAAAATTTCAGTCCAAGATGGCCGCCTTCTGGTTTGTCAGGGGGCGTAGTCATAATAATATAGTCTTCACTTGAGGAATGTCTGTACCGAATTTCGCGACTGTACGACAAACTTTACGTCGGGACGTCTCCCATAGGTGCGAAAGCGAAAGTGAAAGTAAAAGGCCCGACGCCCTGTAGGGGCTCGGGCCTAAAAATTATTTTAGCAAAAACAATATATCCTTTAACATAGGAAATGCATATTATACATTTTTTTAAAGCTCTCGAGATTCCCCATGTCACCGTGGGGTAAGCGCTCGTCATTCACCATCTCGTCAGGGTCGGCCATTAACTCCCATTGGTTTCCATTCATTTTAGCAGCATAAATATGGGCCATGCCTTCGGCCTGGGGCCTGGATACAGCTTCATGTCAGGAGTGTGTTTGGGGGACAGGAGTTTCACGCTACTTTTGTCAATTTTGAGTCAATGGGCTTCTGTTACGAAGATGACTTGTTACGAAGAACAAATATGCATGTCCCATGCCTTCGGCATGGGTTGCTAGGATACTGCTGTTCACAGAGAGAGCGATCGAGGGACGAAGTTGAGCGCAAAGTTGACAATGATGAATGTCTGCGAAAGCAATAGGCCCTAGGCCCTTTAGGGCCTATTATAATAATAATAATTATTATAATAATAATAATAATAATAATAATAATAATATTATTATTATTATTATCATCATTATTATTAATAATAATAATATATAATAATAATAATACCCTCCTGTGGGCTCACCACCTGCAGAGGGGTTCATAGGGGGTCAGGTGCTCTGAGGGTTCACCCCCACGACCCAGCTGGATTAAGAGGGCGAAGATGATGGATAATAATAATAATAATAATAATAATAATTATTATTATTATTATTATTATTATTATTATTATAAATCATAAGAATAATTTGTAATTATAATTATTATTAGCACAAGAACAAATGTTAAATACCTGCGACTACCAGAAGAATGTGATGGGTGTAGGTCTGCACTGGAGTGTTTGTGGTGAAACTGTTTTAGTATAGACCATATACACTGTATAGATCCTATAGACTGTTTATACTGTATAGATCCTATAATAATAATAATAATAATAATACATTTTATTTATATAACGCTTTTCACGATACTCAAAGACGCTTCACAAAAATAACAATACAAGGAACAGAACAGAACATTACAAATACAACATTAAGTTCATAAAATTAAACGTTCAGAAAAGAAAAAAAAACATGTTAAAATTACAAATTAAAAGCAGCTTTAAACAGGGTCTTGAGGTTGTTTTTGAAAGTTGGGAGATCGGTGCAGTGAGTTGTTGTGGTAGTGAGTTCCAGAGGGTGGGGGCAGCGATGGAGAAGGATCTGTCTCCCCAGGTTCGGAGCTTGGTCCTGCAGGGGAGGGAGCAGGCCGGGGTGTGAGGGTGGAGGAGCGGAGGGAGCGGGCCGGGGTGTGAGGGTGGAGGAGCGGAGGGAGCGGGCCGGGGTGTGAGGGTGGAGGAGCGGAGGGAGCGGGCCGGGGTGTGAGGGTGGAGGAGCGGAGGGAGCGGGCCGGGGTGTGAGGGTGGAGGAGCGGAGGGAGCGGGCCGGGGTGTGAGGGTGGAGGAGTGGAGGGAGCGGAGACGGGCAATGTTTTTGAGGTGGAAAAATGCAGTCCGGGTTATTTGGTTGACCTGCTGTTCAAAAGAGAAACTGGAGTCAAAAAGAAAACCACGGTTGCGGATAACAGGTGATGGAGTCAGAGTTATTGTCAAAGGTCAACTGAACATTTTGAAAGGATTTGGAGATGTTTTTGGGACCAATTATGATAATGTCAGTTTTATTACTGTTGAGTTTGAGAAAGTTTTGTTGTAACCAGGTTCTGATTTCAATTAAACAGTGGGTGAGTGTGGAGTGAGTTGTGGAGTTGATGGATTTTGTGGAAATGTACAATTGTATGTCGTCAGCGTAGCAGTGGAACTGGAGACCATGACGGCGAATGATGTTGCCGAGGGGAATGAGGGAGAGGATGAACAAGAGAGGACCAAGCACCGAACCTTGGGGAACACCTTGCAGCAGGGGAGAAGTGGAGGATGAACAGTTGTTGACTTTGATGAACTGCTGTCGGTTGGAGAGGTAGGATTGAAACCAGGAGAGAGCAGAGCCTGTGATATTAAAGGAGGTTTTGAGACGGGTGAGGAGGATGGAGTGACTGATGGTGTCGAATGCTGCAGTGAGATCCAGGAGAATGAGGATGGAGATGTTACCAGAGTCCGAGGAGAGGAGCAGATCATTTGTTATTTTTGTTATTTTAACCAGGGCAGTTTCAGTACTGTGTTGTTGGCGGAAACCAGATTGAAAAGGTTCATAAAGGCTATTGAAGTTTAAGTGGGTTTTTAATTGAGCAGCAACAACATGTTCAAGAACTTTGGACAGAAATGGCAAGTTGGAAATGGGACGAAAATTTGCAAGATTTTCAGGATCCAGACCAGGATTTTTGAGTATTGGAGTGACTGCTGCCAGCTTGTGAGACTCAGGCACAGAACCGGAGGAAAGTGATGAGTTGATTATTGTTGTAATGAGAGGGGAGATGGTCGACTGGCACCCCTTTAATGAAAACAGAGGGAATAGGGTCCAGGGTACAGGTGGAAGTTTTGATGCTTGACAAAAGCTTGTTGAGTTCAACAGAAGATATGAGGGAGAAATGAGAGAGTTGCGGAGTGGAATGAGGGGGTGGAGAATCAGGTGTGGGGTCAGTAACAGGGGGGAGAGAGTTGTAAATGGTGTCAATTTTTTCTTGAAAGTGAGATAAGAATAAGTTGCATTTATCAACAGTAAATGAGGAGGAGGAGTTGTCATTGGGCTTCAATAGTTCAAAAGTTTTGGGATTTTTGGAACTGAAATGAATTATGTTGGAATAATGGTTAGATCTGGCAGCATTTAGGGCATTTTTGTATAAATGAATATGGTCTATGTACATGTGATGATGCACAGTTAAGCTGGTTTTTGTATAGAGCCTCTCGAGCTGGCGTTTGCGGGTTTTCATGGCGCGGAGCTCTGGAGTGAACCAGGGAGCTGTGTGGGTAAAAGAAACGTTCTTTGTTTTTGTGGGTGCAAGTTGGTCAAGACAGGACGAGAGTGTGTGATTGTAGAAGTTGACATAGTCGGATAGACCCTATAGACTGTATAGACCGTATAGACCCTATATACTGTATAGATCCTATAGACTGTATAGACCGTATAGACCCTATATACTGTATAGATCCTATAGACTGTATAGATCGTATAGACCCTATATACTGTATAGACCCTATAGACTGTATAAACCCTATAGACTGTATAGACCCTATAGACTGTATAGACCCTATAGACCATATAGACCCTATAGACTGTATAGACCGTATAGACCCTATATACTGTATAGATCCTATAGACTGTATAGACCCTATAGACTTATAGACCCTATATAACATATAGATTCTATAGACTATATAGACCCTATAGACTATATAGACCCTATAGACTGTATAGACCCTATAGACCCTATAGACTGTATAGACCGTATAGACCCTATAGACTGTATAGACCCTATAGACCGTATAGACCCTATAGACCGTATAGACCCTATAGACTGTATAGACCCTATAGACTGTATAGACCCTATAGACTGTATAGACCCTATAGACTGTATAGACCCTATAGACTGTATAGACCGTATAGACCCTATAGACCGTATAGACCCTATAGACTGTATAGACCCTATAGACTATATAGACCCTATAGACTGTATAGACCCTATAGACTGTATAGACCCTATAGACTGTATAGACCGTATAGACCCTATAGACTGTATAGACCCTATAGACTGTATAGACCCTATAGACTTATAGACCCTATATAACATATAGATTCTATAGACTATATAGACCCTATAGACTATATAGACCCTATAGACTGTATAGACCCTATAGACTGTATAGACCGTATAGACCCTATAGACCGTATAGACCCTATAGACCCTATAGACTGTATAGACCCTATAGACCGTATAGACCGTATAGACCCTATAGACTGTATAGACCCTATAGACTATATAGACCCTATAGACTGTATAGACCCTATAGACTGTATAGACCCTATAGACTGTATAGACCGTATAGACCCTATAGACTGTATAGACCCTATAGACTGTATAGACCATATAGACCGTATAGACCCTATAGACTATATAGACCCTATAGACTATATAGACCCTATAGACTGTACAGACCCTATAGACTGTATAGACCCTATAGACCGTATAGACCCTATAGACTGTATAGACCCTATAGACTGTATAGACCCTATAGACTGTACAGACCCTACAGACCCTATAGACTGTATAGACCCTATAGACCGTATAGACCCTATAGACTGTATAAACCCTATAGACCGTATAGACCTTATAGACCGTATAGACTGTATAGACCCTATAGACCGTATAGACTGTATAGACCCTATAGACCGTATAGACCCTATAGACTGTATAGACCGTATAGACCCTATAGACCGTATATAGTCAACCTAAAACATGTACTGTAGGTGTGAACGTGCTGGTGGAGCTCACCACCCTCGGGTCTGAAGTGAATGAAATGCTCTGTTGTTAATCCTGTGTAAAGTGTCTTTGGGGACATGTGTCTGTGAAACGAGCTGGAGCTGCTGTTGTGAGGTGACTTTGGGTGTCCAGGACACCCTTGGGTGTCCAGAAAGGCGCCAAATAAATAAAATGCATTCATTATTTTCATTATTATTATTATTATTTATATATCCTATAGACCCTGCCACTGTATGTGACAGGGGTGACAGAGACAGGGGTGACAGAGACAGGGGTGACAGAGACAGGGGTGACAGAGACAGGGGTGACAGGGGTGACAGAGACAGGGGTGACAGAGGTGACAGAGACAGGGGTGACAGAGACAGGGGTGACAGAGGTGACAGAGACAGGGGTGACAGGGACAGGGGTGACAGAGACAGGGGTGACAGGGGTGACAGGGACAGAGGTGACAGGGGTGACAGAGACAGGGGTGACAGAGACAGGGGTGACAGAGACAGGGGTGACAGGGGTGACAGAGACAGGGGTGACAGGGACAGGGGTGACAGAGACAGGGGTGACAGGGGTGACAGAGACAGGGGTGACAGGGACAGGGGTGACAGAGACAGGGGTGACAGAGACAGGGGTGACAGGGGTGACAGAGACAGGGGTGACAGGGACAGAGGTGACAGGGGTGACAGAGACAGGGGTGACAGAGACAGGGGTGACAGAGACAGGGGTGACAGAGACAGGCGTGACAGGGGTGACAGAGACAGGGGTGACAGAGGTAACAGAGACAGGGGGTACAGAGACAGGGGGGACAGGGACAGAGGTGACAGGGACAGGGGTGACAGAGGTGACAGAGACAGGGATGACAGAGGTGACAGAGACAGGGGTGACAGAGGTGACAGAGACAGGGATGACAGAGACAGGGATGACAGAGACAGGGGTGACAGGGACAGGGGTGACAGAGACAGGGGTGACAGAGACAGGGGTGACAGAGACAGGGGTGACAGGGGTGACAGAGACAGGGGTGACAGAGACAGGGGTGACAGGGACAGGGGTGACAGAGACAGGGGTGACAGGGGTGACAGAGACAGGGGTGACAGGGACAGGGGTGACAGAGACAGGGGTGACAGGGACAGGGGTGACAGGGACAGGGGTGACAGGGACAGGGTTCCTTTGACAAGAGTCTGGACTCGTTATCACGAGATTTCACTTTAGGCTAAAATCTGAGTCAGGACTGAACCAGGACTGAACCAGGACTGAACCAGGACTAAACCAGCACTCAACCAGCACTCAACCAGGACTGAACCAGGACTGAACCAGGACTGAACCAGGACTGAACTAGGACTGAACCAGGACTGAACCAGGACTGAACCAGGACTGAACCAGGACTGAACCAGGACTGAACCAGGACTGAACCAGGACTGAACCAGGAGAACCAGGACTGAACCGGGACTAAACCAGGACTGAACCAGGATTGAACTAGGACTGAACCAGGACTGAACTAGAACTGAACCAGGACTGAACCAGGACTAAACCAGGATTGAACCAGGACTAAACCAGGACTGAACCAGGACTGAACCAGGACTGAACTAGGACTGAACCAGGACTGAACTAGGACTGAACCAGGACTGAACCAGGACTGAACTAGGACTGAACCAGGACTGAACCAGGACTGAACCAGGACTGAACCAGGACTGAACCAGGACTGAACCAGGACTGAACCAGGACTAAACCAGGACTGAACCAGGACTAAACCAGGACTGAACCAGGAGTAAACCAGGACTGAACCAGGGCTTAACATGCAGGATAGTGGGTTGTACCAAGTCTCTGACACACAGGGAAGGGGAGGCTGGGAGGGCATCTGACACACGGGGAAGGGGAGGCTGGGAGGGCATCTGACACACGGGGAAGGGGAGGCTGGCAGGGCATCTGACACAGGCGGGCCCCTTGGAGCCTCTCGTGGCTCTGGGTCAATCTGCTGCAGCTGCTGCTCTTTATTTCATTAAACCAAAGAGTTCATTATGAAGCTGAGAGCGCCGCCAATAATCTCCTCCTCATCCCTCCATCTCTGCAATCTGAGCACAATAACACTCAATACCCCCTGTCCCCTCCCCCTCTCCCCCTGTCCCCACCTCCCCCTGTCCCCTCACATCCCAGAACACACCCACACTCGCCCGAATAATTCACACTGTGAAATCAAACCACAAACTCACCAGAGAGAAGAGAGGAAAAAGGGAGAGGAGAGAGGAGAGACAAGGAGAGGAGGGGGAAGAGAGGGAGGGTGGAGATAAAGAAGGGAGTATGGGAGGAGGAGGTTAGGGAGCAGGAGAGATGGAAGAAAGCAGGAAGAACAGGGGGAGAACAAGAGAGAAGGAGAGAAAGACGAGAAGGAAAAGGAAAGGAGAGTTGCATGAGGAAGTCTAAGTAAGTGGCTTCAAACCTCGACTTCCTGAACTGTGCTGAATAGGAGTCCTGGTTTAGTCCTGGTTTAGTCCTGGTTTAGTACTGGTTCAGTCCTGGTTTAGTCCTGGTTTAGTCCTGGTTTAGTCCTGGTTTAGTCCTGGTTCAGTCCTGGTTTAGTCCTGGTTTAGTCCTGGTTCAGTCCTGGTTTAGTCCTGGTTCAGTCCTGGTTCAGTCCTGGTTCAGTCCTGGTTCAGTCCTGGTTCAGTCCTGGTTTAGTCCTGGTTCAGTCCTGGTTTAGTCCTGGTTCAGTCCTAGTTCAGTCCTGGTTCAGTCCTGGTTTAGTCCTGGTTCAGTCCTGGTTTAGTCCTAGTTCAGTCCTGGTTCTGGCCAGGTCTTGTTTTGTGTTAGAGGGTTTGAGGATTATGTGGGGATTAAATTAGAGCCACCCACATCGAGGTCTGTGCATGTACATGTGTGTGCACGTGCGTGTGCATGTGCGTGTGCATGTGTGTGTGAACTCACCGGGTTTATGACCAGAACCAGGTGGAGTCACGTTTTTCTTCTTGTTGAGGAACCCTCACCCTCTCATCCCCTCACCCTCTCATCCCCTCATCCCCTCACCCTCTCATCCCCTCACCCTCTCATCCCTTCACCCCTTCATCCCCTCACCCCCTCACCCTCTCATCCCCTCATCCCCTCACCCTCTCATCCCCTCATCCCCTCACCCTCTCATCCCCTCATCCCCTCACCCTCTCATCCCCTCACCCTCTCATCCCTTCACCCCCTCATCCCCTCACCCTCTCATCCCCTCACCCTCTCATCCCCTCATCCCTTCACCCCCTCAGCCAGTCACCCCCTCATCCTCTCACCCTCTCATACCCTCATCCCTTCACCACCTCACCCTCTCATCCCCTCACCCTCTCATCCCCTCACCCCCTCACCCTCTCATCCCCTCATCCCTTCACTCTCTCATCCCCTCACCCTCTCATCCCCTCATCCCTTCACCCTCTCATCCCCTCACCCTCTCATCCCCTCATCCCTTCACCCTCTCAACCCCTCAACCCTTCACCCTCTCATCTCCTCACCCTCTCATCCCCTCACCCTCTCATCCCCTCATCCCTTCACCCTCTCATCCCTTCACCCTCTCATCCCTTCACCCTCTCATCTCCTCACCCTCTCATCCCCTCACCCTCTCATCCCCTCATCCCTTCACCCTCTCATCCCCTCACCCTCTCATCCCCTCACTCTCTCATCCCTTCACCCTCTCATCCCCTCACCCTCTCATCCCCTCACCCTCTCATCCCCTCACTGTGGAGCGTCTGTTAATATTTTTCTGTGGTAAATGTGTAAATGTGTGTGCAAATGTGTAAATGTGTGTGCAAATGTCTAAATGTGTGTAGTGTGTGTAAATGTCTGTGTAAATGTGTGTGTAAATGTGTGTGTAAGTGTGTAAATGTGTGTGTAAGTGTGTAAATGTGTGTGTAAGTGTGTAAATGTGTGTGTAAATAAATGTGTAAATGTGTGTGTTAGTGTGTAAATGTCTGTAAATGTGTGTTAGTGTGTAAATGTCTGTGTAAATGTGTGTAAATGTGTGTGTGTAAGTGTGTAAATAAATGTGTAAATGTGTGTAAGTGTGTAAATAAATGTGTAAATGTGTGTATAAGTGTGTAAATGTGTGTAAATGTGTGTGTAAATAAATGTGTAAATGTGTGTGTAAGTGTGTAAATAAATGTGTAAACGTGTGTATAAGTGTGTAAATGTGTGTGTAAATGTGTGTAAAGTGTGTGTGTAAATAAATGTGTAAATGTGTGTATAAGTGTGTAAATGTATGTGTAAACGTGTGTAAATGTGTGTGTGTAAGTGTGTAAATGTCTGTAAATGTGTGTGTAAGTGTGTAAATGTGTGTGTAAATGTGTGTGTAAGTGTGTAAATAAATGTGTAAATGTGTGTATAAGTGTGTAAATGTATGTGTAAACGTGTGTAAATGTGTGTAAATGTGTGTGTAAGTGTGTAAATGTGTGTGTAAATGTGTGTAAAGTGTGTGTAAATAAATGTGTAAATGTGTGTGTAAGTGTGTAAATAAATGTGTAAATGTGTGTATAAGTGTGTAAATGTGTGTGTAAATGTGTGTAAAGTGTGTGTGTAAATAAATGTGTAAATGTGTGTGTAAGTGTGTAAATGTGTGTAAATGTGTGTAAGTGTGTAAATGTGTGTGTAAATGTGTGTGTAAGCGTGTAAATGTGTGTAAATGTGTGTAAAGTGTGTGTAAATAAGTGTGTAAATGTGTGTGTAAATGTGTGTAAAGTGTGTGTGTAAATAAATGTGTAAATGTGTGTGTAAGTGTGTAAATAAATGTGTAAATGTGTGTATAAGTGTGTAAATGTGTGCGTAAATGTGTGTAAAGTGTGTGTGTAAATAAATGTGTAAATGTGTGGGTAAGTGTGTAAATGTGTGTAAATGTGTCTGTGTAAGTGTGTAAATGTGTGTAAATGTGTGTGTAAGTGTGTAAATGTGTGTGTAAATGTGTGTGTAAGTGTGTAAATAAATGTGTAAATGTGTGTATAAGTGTGTAAATGTATGTGTAAACGTGTGTAAATGTGTGTAAATGTGTGTGTGTAAGTGTGTAAATGTGTGTAAATGTGTGTGTAAGTGTGTAAATGTGTGTGTAAATGTGTGTGTAAGTGTGTAAATAAATGTGTAAATGTGTGTATAAGTGTGTAAATGTATGTGTAAACGTGTGTAAATGTGTGTAAATGTGTGTGTAAATGTGTGTGTAAGTGTGTAAATGTGTGTGTAAGTGTGTAAATGTGTGTGTAAATGTGTGTAAAGTGTGTGTGTAAATAAATGTGTAAATGTGTGTGTAAGTGTGTAAATGTGTGTAAATGTGTGTGTAAATAAATGTGTAAATGTGTGTGTAAGTGTGTAAATCTCTGTAAATGTGTGTAGTGTGTGTAAATGAATGTGTAAATGTGTGTAAATGTGTGTGTGTAAGTGTGTAAATGTGTGTGTAAATGTGTGTGTAAGTGTGTAAATGTATGTGTAAATGTGTGTATAAGTGTGTAAATGTATGTGTAAACGTGTGTAAATGTGTGTGTGTAAGTGTGTAAATGTGTGTGTGTGTAAATGTGTGTAAAGTGTGTGTAAATAAATGTGTAAATGTGTGTGTAAGTGTGTAAATTTGTGTGTAAATGTGTGTGTAAGTGTGTAAATGTGTGTGTAAAGTGTGTGTAAATAAATGTGTGTGTAAATGTGTGTAAGTGTGTAAATGTGTGTGTAAAGTGTGTGTAAATGTGTGTGTAAATGTGTGTGTAAGTGTGTAAATGTGTGTGTAAAGTGTGTGTAAATAAATGTGTAAATGTGTGTGTAAGTGTGTAAATGTGTGTGTAAATGTGTGTGTAAATGTGTGTGTAAAGTGTGTGTAAATAAATGTGTAAATGTGTGTGTAAGTGTGTAAATGTGTGTGTAAAGTTCAAGAAACATTTTTCATGAAGAATTTATCCACGATCGAGGGAAGAAAGACGAAAGCTTCAAGGAAACAGCGACGAGCATCAGAAAAACGACTGAGCAGCACCAACGTTCTGGTCCTGGAGAAACAGAAGGAACTTGATTCTAGTTACATTAAAAGTCCATTTCCTGATGTGGATCTGAGCACAGACGTGGAATCCGTGAAGATCTGTAGCATTTGAACTGTGCTAATCTCTGCATCATCAAATCGATTTAGTATTAAATTGGTGGTGAATAGTTCAGGCTCTTTTGCACCTGCAGTTGACCCCCGACCCCGGAGCCTCCAGACACAAACGGTCAAAGTCCAGATGAAGCAGCAGAGAAACGTTTGTCTGTGTGAAAACCTGAACATTCAGAGAAACATGAGCGATACCTGACGCAGGACAAACAGGATTATTTACCGACCATAAAAACACAATTCAAGTGTTCAAGGAGAACAAACTAAAAGCACCGGCACAATGAACCACCAGAGGGCAGCACAGGGATTCAGTGGTGACACGTTTGCCTCATGAACAAATGTTTTTAAGTGAGTGCAGAATAAATGAAACATGTGGATTTCCCTGACGGCAGCTGGGACGGGGCTCCTTAAAGCTCTGATGGAGAATGCAGATTATTTTTTTTTGGTCCAAATCCAGTTTCTTTTATTTCAGTTTATTTTGGTTTTGCTCAAATATTTCTTAATTAAAACTTTGCATTCTTCCAAAATCAACAAAAATTATTTCATTTAATTTAATCAAACAAAACACATGATCACAGGCCGCGTCCTCATTGGTCCATTTGTCAGGCGGCTGAAGGGGGCGGGGCTTGTGTCAGACGATGGCGCGAACACTTCCTGTCCCCACCTTCTTCCTCAGAACCTCCACGAGACGCTCGAGCCTGAAAGAGAAACATCTGACTTCAGCCTGAAGAAGAGAAACATCTGACTTCAGCCTGAAGAAGAGAAACATCTGACTTCAGCCTGAAAGAGAAACATCTGACTCCAGCCTGAAGAAGAGAAACATCTGACTCTAGCCTGAAGAAGAGAAATATCTGACTCCAGCCTGAAAGAGAAACATCTAACTTCAGCCTGAAGAAGAGAAACATCTGACTCCAGCCTGAAGAAGAGAAACATCTGACTTCAGCCTGAAGAAGAGAAACATCTGACTTCAGCCTGAAGAAGAGAAACATCTGACTTCAGCCTGAAGAAGAGAAACATCTGACTTCAGCCTGAAGAAGAGAAACATCTGACTTCAGCCTGAAGAAGAGAAACATCTGACTCCAGCCTGAAGAAGAGAAACATCTGACTTCAGCCTGAAGAAGAGAAACATCTGACTCCAGCCTGAAGAAGAGAAACATCTGACTTCAGCCTGAAGAAGAGAAACATCTGACTCCAGCCTGAAGAAGAGAAACATCTGACTCCAGCCTGAAGAAGAGAAACATCTGACTCCAGCCTGAAGAAGAGAAACATCTGACTTCAGCCTGAAGAAGAGAAACATCTGACTCCAGCCTGAAGAAGAGAAACATCTGACTCCAGCCTGAAGAAGAGAAACATCTGACTCCAGCCTGAAGAAGAGAAACATCTGACTCCAGCCTGAAGAAGAGAAACATCTGACTCCAGCCTGAAGAAGAGAAACATCTGACTCCAGCCTGAAGAAGAGAAACATCTGACTCCAGCCTGAAGAAGAGAAACATCTGAAATCAGCCTGAAGCAGAGAAACATCTGACTTCAGCCTGAAGAAGAGAAACATCTGACTTCAGCCTGAAGAAGAGAAACATCTGACTCCAGCCTGAAAGAGAAACATCTGAGGTGGTGAGCCCACAGGAGGACATCTGACTCCAGCCTGAAGAAGAGAAACATCTGACTTCAGCCTGAAGAAGAGAAACATCTGACTTCAGCCTGAAGAAGAGAAACATCTGACTCCAGCCTGAAGAAGAGAAACATCTGACTTCAGCCTGAAAGAGAAACATCTGACTTCAGCCTGAAGAAGAGAAACATCTGACTTCAGCCTGAAAGAGAAACATCTGACTTCAGCCTGAAGAAGAGAAACATCTGACTCCAGCCTGAAGAAGAGAAACATCTGACTT
Source organism: Odontamblyopus rebecca (assembly GCA_030686955.1). NCBI lineage: Eukaryota > Metazoa > Chordata > Actinopteri > Gobiiformes > Gobiidae > Odontamblyopus > Odontamblyopus rebecca. The sequence continues at coordinate 87,904 of CM060670.1, forward strand.
CAGCCTGAAGAAGAGAAACATCTGACTCCAGCCTGAAGAAGAGAAACATCTGACTTCAGCCTGAAGAAGAGAAACATCTGACTCCAGCCTGAAGAAGAGAAACATCTGACTCCAGCCTGAAGAAGAGAAACATCTGACTCCAGCCTGAAGAAGAGAAACATCTGACTCCAGCCTGAAGAAGAGAAACATCTGACTCCAGCCTGAAGAAGAGAAACATCTGACTCCACCCTGAAGAAGAGAAACATATGAGTCCAGACTCCTGTCCAAATTATCACAATACAACTTCTTTGAGAACACGCTACAGTGGCTGCAGTCTTACCTCTCAGATCCTGTACAATCTGTGAGAGCAAATGGTCTGATCTCCTCCTTAAAGCCTGTCACAACCGGAGTCCCGCAAGGGTCAATTTTGGGACCCTTGCTATTCATTATTTACATAAATGACCTCCCGGATGTGTGTAAAGATATCAACATCATCATGTATGCAGATGATGCCGTCATCTATGTACACGGGAAGGATGGAGACCAAGTTGCCTCTGAATTATCTCTGGCCATGACCAAAATCACTGCTTGGCTGAAATCCTCATGTCTTTCGCTAAACCTCAAAAAAACAGTTGCAATGTACTTTGCAAAGACAAAGAGTATAAAAAGTCTAACATTTATGTAAATGAGTTGAATTAAACATTGCAACAGAAATCAAATATCTTGGTGTCCACTTGGACCAAACTCTTGGATTTAAAAAACATATAAAGAAAGTGTCTAATTCAATAAAATACAGTCTCTCCTCGTTCAGGCACATTGGAAACAGCTTCACTCTGGAAGCATCAATGATGTATTTTAATGCAGTGATACTTCCTCACATCACCTACAGTGTCTCCTGCTGGTCTCAAGCCTCTGTGGTCTGTCTGTAACCAGGCCTTAAAGGTTTTAGACAAAAAACACTTCATTACCATCATTGTAATATTCTCAGCAAATACAAAATGCTGAGCTTTGACAATCAAATTCGATATTCCACCTACGTCCTGTGTTTAAAATAGTTAAGAAACTGCGCCGCCTTCACTGAGGACATTTGTTCAGCTGTGCTCAGAGCAGATGAGCCACAGCCCAAAATAACTGTGTCGTTCCCAAAAGAAGTTCTGCCTTTTCCTACAAAACTATCAAACAATGGAACCAGCTCCCTGCCAGTCTGAAGCTGTCTGTAGATCTGCCAGTCTGAAGCTGTCTGTAGATCTGCCAGTCTGAAGCTGTCTGCAGATCTGCCAGTCTGAAGCTGTCTGCAGATCTGCCAGTCTGAAGCTGTCTGTAGATCTGCCAGTCTGAAGCTGTCTGTAGATCTGCCAGTCTGAAGCTGTCTGCAGATCTGCCAGTCTGAAGCTGTCTGTAGATCTGCCAGTCTGAAGCTGTCTGTAGATCTGCCAGTCTGAAGCTGTCTGCAGATCTGCCAGTCTGAAGCTGTCTGCAGATCTGCCAGTCTGAAGCTGTCTGTAGATCTGCCAGTCTGAAGCTGTCTGTAGATCTGCCAGTCTGAAGCTGTCTGTAGATCTGCCAGTCTGAAGCTGTCTGTAGATCTGCCAGTCTGAAGCTGTCTGTAGATCTGCCAGTCTGAAGCTGTCTGTAGATCTGCCAGTCTGAAGCTGTCTGTAGATCTGCCAGTCTGAAGCTGTCTGTAGATCTGCCAGTCTGAAGCTGTCTGCAGATCTGCCAGTCTGAAGCTGTCTGTAGATCTGCCAGTCTGAAGCTGTCTGTAGATCTGCCAGTCTGAAGCTGTCTGTAGATCTGCCAGTCTGAAGCTGTCTGTAGATCTGCCAGTCTGAAGCTGTCTGCAGATCTGCCAGTCTGAAGCTGTCTGTAGATCTGCCAGTCTGAAGCTGTCTGTAGATCTGCCAGTCTGAAGCTGTCTGTAGATCTGCCAGTCTGAAGCTGTCTGTAGATCTGCCAGTCTGAAGCTGTCTGCAGATCTGCCAGTCTGAAGCTGTCTGTAGATCTGCCAGTCTGAAGCTGTCTGCAGATCTGCCAGTCTGAAGCTGTCTGTAGATCTGCCAGTCTGAAGCTGTCTGTAGATCTGCCATTCTGAAGCTGTCTGTAGATCTGCCAGTCTGAAGCTGTCTGTAGATCTGCCAGTCTGAAGCTGTCTGTAGATCTGCCAGTCTGAAGCTGTCTGTAGATCTGCCAGTCTGAAGCTGTCTGAAGATCTGCCAGTCTGAAGCTGTCTGTAGATCTGCCAGTCTGAAACTGTCTGCAGATCTGCCAGTCTGAAGCTGTCTGTAGATCTGCCAGTCTGAAGCTGTCTGCAGATCTGCCAGTCTGAAGCTGTCTGTAGATCTGCCAGTCTGAAGCTGTCTGTAGATCTGCCAGTCTAAAGCTGTCTGCAGATCTGCCAGTCTGAAGCTGTCTGCAGATCTGCCAGTCTGAAGCTGTCTGTAGATCTGCCAGTCTGAAGCTGTCTGTAGATCTGCCAGTCTGAAGCTGTCTGTAGATCTGCCAGTCTGAAGCTGTCTGCAGATCTGCCAGTCTGAAGCTGTCTGTAGATCTGCCAGTCTGAAGCTGTCTGTAGATCTGCCAGTCTGAAGCTGTCTGTAGATCTGCCAGTCTGAAGCTGTCTGTAGATCTGCCAGTCTGAAGCTGTCTGTAGATCTGCCAGTCTGAAGCTGTCTGTAGATCTGCCAGTCTGAAGCTGTCTGTAGATCTGCCAGTCTGAAGCTGTCTGCAGATCTGCCAGTCTGAAGCTGTCTGTAGATCTGCCAGTCTGAAACTGTCTGCAGATCTGCCAGTCTGAAGCTGTCTGTAGATCTGCCAGTCTGAAGCTGTCTGCAGATCTGCCAGTCTGAAGCTGTCTGAAGATCTGCCAGTCTGAAGCTGTCTGTAGATCTGCCAGTCTAAAGCTGTCTGTAGATCTGCCAGTCTGAAGCTGTCTGTAGATCTGCCAGTCTGAAGCTGTCTGTAGATCTGCCAGTCTGAAGCTGTCTGTAGATCTGCCAGTCTGAAGCTGTCTGTAGATCTGCCAGTCTGAAGCTGTCTGCAGATCTGCCAGTCTGAAGCTGTCTGTAGATCTGCCAGTCTGAAGCTGTCTGTAGATCTGCCAGTCTGAAGCTGTCTGTAGATCTGCCAGTCTGAAGCTGTCTGTAGATCTGCCAGTCTGAAGCTGTCTGTAGATCTGCCAGTCTGAAGCTGTCTGTAGATCTGCCAGTCTGAAGCTGTCTGTAGATCTGCCAGTCTGAAGCTGTCTGTAGATCTGCACAGTTTCTCTCCAAATTTAAAACAATGTATTCTTGAGAAGCAGCTGTGTCAGCATCAGTCCTGTTAAATCAGTAACTTTCTTATTCTGTGGTTTACAGTGTTACTGTCAGAGCGTTTGTAAATATTTTAATGTTTTGTTTTTTTGTTTTTTTATAATATGTTTGTAGGATTTTAAATAGTTTTATAGAATGTTGTACTATTTGTAGCATGTTACTTTTAGTGCGCACCTGCCCAGGGACTGCGGAGGGAAAATAGCTTTTTTGCTAAATCTGGTGCAAAACATCTCCTCTTTTCTAAGATGAATGTGTTTGTACAGGTCCCTGACAAATAAATACTAAACTAAACTAAACTAAACTAAACTGAAAAAGAGAAATTTCTTCCAGTCAACAAAGAAAAGCCTAAAATTATGGGTCTAGGGCCATGACTTTTTCAGAGATATTGACAGTTTATTTTAGCTAAACATGACCATAAAAGATTTAACATCAAAACAAACTAACAATAAGAACATATCAGAATTGGATTCCTTGTATCAAACAATGGAGAAAAATTACATTAGCAACAGTTTGAGACTAAAGGAAGGTGGGATACAACCTTTTCTCTTTTCAGCAGGAGCTATTTTGAAATTTATGCACACCGGCCACTAGGGGGCACCCCAACCTGTGTCCATTGGTTTTTAAAAACCTGAGGCCCAAACACCCTGCCAAAAATCTGACAACTCTTCCAGAAGTTCACGATTTTCATGAATTCCCTCGTGGCTAATGCTTCAGTTACACTGTCCATGGTTATATATATCCTGCTCAAAAACATGAGAAAACACATCAGATCTTAGTGTGAAAATAAAAATCTGTTGTATTTCTTTACAAATTTGGACTAGGAACCGAAGGATGCTCCTTTTTTAATGGAAATGAGCCCCGGGGGGCGCTAGAGTAGCCCTAAAACAGGACTGGTTTTACATGTGGAGCTCATTTTCACTTTCTTTTCTTGGTGTTTTTTGGCTGGTTTTCTTGGCCCCTGAGACAGTCCAGCACAGGGGCCCCTGCAGGTGGCAGGTGTAAGTGGAGATGGAGCGACAGAACGAAGTGAAGCCACAGTCACAGAAACATCTGTGCAGAGTGCCCATTTCTCCCACATCCTGTTCATGGATGCCCTGTTCTTGCCCTTTTCTGCCCTGTTCTCGCCCTTTTCTGCCTTGTTCCAGTAGCCCATTTTTCGTTATTATTATAAATTTTATTCATCTGTATTATGACTTTTAATCTTGTGTTTAATCTGTCTAATCTGAGATCATGTGACTCACCTCCGCACTCTCTCATTGGCCTGGATAAGCTCCGCCTCCGCGCTCTTCTTCTGCTGTGACATCATCACCAGTTGCTGCTTAAGGGTGGTGACATCATCAGGAAGCACGACCGCCTCGTCAGTGGGGGGCGGGGCTTCTGAGCGGCTAAAGGATGGTTAGCGATGGTTAGCGTGAGCGTGTGTGTAAATAGGACACGTTACCATAGCATCAGACTCTGACCTGTGATTGGCTCTGAGCTCCTGAAGCTCCGCCTCCAGATGCTGTCGCTCACACAAAGCAGCATCTCGCTCTCTCTGCAGCGCCACAAGCTCCGCCTTAAAGGGGCGGGGCAGAGTCAGTGACACTAAAACAGCAGCAGGTGGAGCTAAAGTCTGATCTCAGACCCTAAACCTGTTCAGGGGTCAGGGGTCTCATTAGAGATGCTCCGATCGACCTTTATCCTGATACCGGGCGATACCTGATAAAAACCTGAGACCAACCGACACCAGAGCAGAGACTGAAATATTCTTTATTTATTTAAACACAAACACCAGAGTCCTGACCCTAACCCTACCCTAACTACCCTAACCCTCTAACCCTAACCCTCTAACTCTACCCTAACCCTCTAACCCTACCCTAACCCTCTAACCCTAACCCTCTAACTCTACCCTAACCCTCTAACCCTACCCTAACCCTCTAACCCTAACCCTCTAACTCTACCCTAACCCTCTAACCCTACCCTAACCCTCTAACCCTAACCCTCTAACTCTACCCTAACCCTCTAACCCTAACCCTCTAACTCTACCCTAACCCTCTAACTCTCCCCTAACCCTCTAACTCTAACCCTCTAACTCTAACCCTCTAACCCTACCCTAACCCTCTAACCCTAACCCTCTAACTCTACCCTAACCCTCTAACTCTACTCTAACCCTCTAACTCTACCCTAACCCTCTAACTCTACTCTAACCCTCTAACTCTACCCTAACCCTCTAACTCTACCCTAACCCTCTAACTCTACCCTAACCCTCTAACTCTACCCTAACCCTCTAACTCTACCCTAACCCTCTAACTCTACCCTAACCCTCTAACTCTACCCTAACCCTCTAACTCTACCCTAACCCTCTAACTCTAACCCTCTAACTCTAACCCTCTAACTCTACCCTAACCCTCTAACCCTAACCCTCTAACCTAACCCTCTAACTCTACCTAACCCTCTAACTACCTAATCTAATCTGTTAATCTAACCCTATCTAACCCTCTAATCTAATATCTGCTCTGCCTGTTATCTGTCTCTAACCCTCTGTCTGCCTGTTATCTGAAATCTGCCTGGCCATCTGGCTCTGCCTATTTTCTTAACTATCTGTATCTAATCTGCTGTTATCTGGTACTATATATCTAATCTGTATCTGGTATATCTGTTATCTGGCCTGTATCTGTCTCTCTATCTGAAATCTGTCTCTAATCTGTCTGCCTGGTATCTGTCTGCCATCTGTCTGCCTATTATCTATTTATCTGTCTGCCTGTTATCTGGCCCTGCCTATCTGTCTGCCTGGCTGCTTATAATATCTGGCCCTGGTATCTGTCTATACAAATGCATCTGGCCTGCCTGGCCCATCTATCTTGTTATCTGTCTGCCCTGGTATCTAATCTGCCTGTTATCTGTCTTTATCATAATCTAATCTGTGCCGCTGGCCCATCTGTCTATAATATCTGGCCATCTAATCTATTTATCTAATCTGGTATCTGTCTGGTATCTGTCTGGCCATCTGTCTGTTATCTGATCTAATTAATCATCTGGTATCTGTCTCTGGTATCATAATCTATCATCTGGCCCTGCCTGTTATCTGGGCCTGGCCATCTGTCTGCCTGGTATCTGAAATATCCTGGCCCATCTGTCTGCCTAACCACTGTTATCTGATCTGCCTGGTATATATATTATCTAATCTGGCCATCTGGCTCTGGTATCATTTATCTGTTATCTAATCTGGCCCATCTGCTCTGTCCATCTGTCTGCCTGGCCATCTGTCTGTTATCTGCTCTGTTATCTGGCCCTGCCTGGCCATCTGTCTAACCCTCTGGCTCCTGGCCCATAACTCTGCCTGGCCTCTAACTCTAACCCTCTCTGCTCTGCTCCTAACCCTCTGGCCCTGCCTAACCCTCTAACTCCTGGCCTCTAACTCTAACCCTCTAACTCTATCCCTCTAACTCTACCCTAACCCTCTAACTCTAACCCTCTAACTCTACTCTAACCCTCTAACCCTACCCTAACCCTCTAACTCTAACCCTCTAACTCTAACCCGCTAACTCTACCCTAACCCTCTAACTCTAACCCTCTAACTCTACCCTAACCCTCTAACTCTAACCCTCTAACTCTACCCTAACCCTCTAACTCTAACCCTCTAACTCTAACCCTCTAACTCTACCCTAACCCTCTAACTCTAACCCTCTAACTCTACCCTAACCCTCTAACTCTCCCCTAAACCTAACGTAGAAACATAAACATAAAAGTTTTTATTCATTATTTCAACTGCTTTTTGCTGCTTGGATTTAGGATGTAAAGAGTTCAGTTAAAACACAAGTTAACTTAAGTTAAGAGGGTTTTGTGCCACATTGGCCGGTATCGTCTTATATTAGTATTAATATCGATGTTGGAATCAGTATCAGAATTAGGCCAAAAGATCGTCTGAAATATGTGACCCATCAACAATATCAATACCCGATACCCAATACCAGTATCAGGCATCGTGTCGCAGGAAATGAACAGCGTCTGGGCAGAACCAAGTTACAACAGTCTGGTCCTGGTTTAGTCCTGGTTTAGTCCTGGTTTAGTCCTGGTCCTGGGAAGTCCTGTTGGAGTCCTGGTTTAGTCCTGGTTTAGACCTGGTTTAGTCCTGGTTTAGTACTGGTTTAGTCCTGGTTAAGTTCTGGTTTAGACCTGGTTTAGTCCTGGTATACTCCTGGTTTAGTCCTGGTTAAGTTCGGGTTTAGACCTGGTTTAGTCCTGGTATACTCCTGGTTTAGTCCTGGTTTAGTCCTGGTTTAGACCTGGTTTAGTCCTGGTTTACTCCTGGTTTAGTCCTGGTTTAGTCCTGGTTTAGTCCTGGTTTACTCCTGGTTTACTCCTGGTTTACTCCTGGTCTAGTCCTGGTCTAGTCCTGGTTTAGTCCTGGTTTAGTCCTGGTTTAGACCTGGTTTAGACCTGGTTTAGACCTGGTTTAGTCCTGGTTTAGTACTGGTTTACTCCTGGTTTAGACCTGGTTTAGTCTGGGTTTAGTCTGGGTTTAGTCCTGGTTCAGTCCTGGTTCAGTCCTGGTTTAGACCTGGTTCAGTCCTGGTTTAGTCCTGGTTTAGTCCTGGATCAGTCCTGGTTCAGTCCTGGTTCAGTCCTGGTTCAGTCCTGGTTCAGTCCTGGTTTAGTCCTGGTTTAGTCCTGGTTCAGTCCTGGTTCAGTCCTGGTTCAGTCCTGGTTCAGTTCTGGTTTAGTTCTGGTTTAGTCCTGGTTTAGTCCTGGTTCAGTCCTGGTTCAGTCCTGGTTCAGTCCTGGTTCAGATCTGGTTTAGTCCTGGTTTAGTCCTGGTTTAGTCCTGGTTTACTCCTGGTCTAGTCCTGGTCTAGTCCTGGTTTAGTCCTGGTTTAGTCCTGGTTTAGACCTGGTTTAGACCTGGTTTAGACCTGGTTTAGTCCTGGTTTAGTACTGGTTTAGTACTGGTTTACTCCTGGTTTAGACCTGGTTTAGTCTGGGTTTAGTCTGGGTTTAGTCCTGGTTCAGTCCTGGTTCAGTCCTGGTTTAGACCTGGTTCAGTCCTGGTTTAGTCCTGGTTTAGTCCTGGATCAGTCCTGGTTCAGTCCTGGTTTAGTCCTGGTTCAGTCCTGGTTCAGTCCTGGTTTAGTCCTGGTTTAGTCCTGGTTCAGTCCTGGTTCAGTCCTGGTTCAGTCCTGGTTCAGTTCTGGTTTAGTTCTGGTTTAGTCCTGGTTTAGTCCTGGTTCAGTCCTGGTTCAGTCCTGGTTCAGTCCTGGTTCAGATCTGGTTTAGTCCTGGTTCAGTCCTGGTTCAGTTCTTGTTTAGTCCTGGTTTAGTCCTGGTTTAGTCCTGGTTTACTCCTGGTTTACTCCTGGTTTAGACCTGGTTTAGTCCTGGTTTAGTCCGGGTTTAGTCCTGGTTTAGTCCGGGTTTAGTCCAGGTTTAGTCCTGGTTCAGTCCTTGTTTAGTCCTGGTTCAGTCCTGGTTTAGTCCTGGTTCAGTTCTGGTTCAGTCCTGGTTCAGTTCTGGTATAGTCCTGGTTCAGTCCTGGTTCAGTCCTGGTTTACTCCTGGTTTAGTCCTGGTTTAGTCCTGGTTTAGACCTGGTTTAGTCCTGGTCCTGGAAAGTCCTGTTGGAGTCCTGGTTTAGTCCTGGTTTAGACCTGGTTTAGTCCTGGTTAAGTTCTGGTTTAGACCTGGTTTAGTCCTGGTATACTCCTGGTTTAGTCCTGGTTAAGTTCTGGTTTAGACCTGGTTTAGTCCTGGTATACTCCTGGTTTAGTCCTGGTTTAGTCCTGGTTTAGACCTGGTTTAGTCCTGGTTTACTCCTGGTTTAGTCCTGGTTTAGTCCTGGTTTAGACCTGGTTTAGTCCTGGTTTACTCCTGGTTTAGACCTGGTTTAGTCTGGGTTTAGTCTGGGTTTAGTCCTGGTTCAGTCCTGGTTCAGTCCTGGTTTAGACCTGGTTCAGTCCTGGTTTAGTCCTGGTTTAGTCCTGGATCAGTCCTGGTTCAGTCCTGGTTCAGTCCTGGTTTAGTCCTGGTTCAGTCCTGGTTCAGTCCTGGTTCAGTCCTGGTTCAGTCCTGGTTCAGATCTGGTTTAGTTCTGGTTTAGTCCTGGTTTAGTCCTGGTTCAGTCCTGGTTCAGTCCTGGTTCAGTCCTGGTTCAGATCTGGTTTAGTCCTGGTTCAGTCCTGGTTCAGTTCTTGTTTAGTCCTGGTTTAGTCCTGGTTTAGTCCTGGTTTACTCCTGGTTTACTCCTGGTTTAGACCTGGTTTAGTCCTGGTTTAGTCCGGGTTTAGTCCTGGTTTAGTCCGGGTTTAGTCCAGGTTTAGTCCTGGTTCAGTCCTTGTTTAGTCCTGGTTCAGTCCTGGTTTAGTCCTGATTCAGTTCTGGTTCAGTTCTGGTTCAGTCCTGGTTCAGTGCTGGTTTAGTCCTGGTTCAGTTCTGGTATAGTCCTGGTTCAGTCCTGGTTCAGTCCTGGTTTACTCCTGGTTTAGTCCTGGTTTAGTCCTGGTTTAGACCTGGTTTAGTCCTGGTTTACTCCTGGTCTAGTCCTGGTCTAGTCCTGGTCTAGTCCTAGTTTAGTCCTGGTTTAGTCCTGGTTTAGACCTGGTTTAGACCTGGTTTAGACCTGGTTTAGTCCTGGTTTAGTACTGGTTTACTCCTGGTTTAGTACTGGTTTAGACCTGGTTTAGTCCTGGTTTAGTCCTGGTTTAGTACTGGTTTACTCCTGGTTTAGACCTGGTTTAGTCTGGGTTTAGTCTGGGTTTAGTCCTGGTTCAGTCCTGGTTCAGTCCTGGTTTAGACCTGGTTCAGTCCTGGTTTAGTCCTGGTTTAGTCCTGGATCAGTCCTGGTTCAGTCCTGGTTCAGTCCTGGTTTAGTCCTGGTTCAGTCCTGGTTCAGTCCTGGTTCAGTCCTGGTTTAGTCCTGGTTTAGTCCTGGTTCAGTCCTGGTTCAGTCCTGGTTCAGATCTGGTTTAGTTCTGGTTTAGTCCTGGTTTAGTCCTGGTTCAGTCCTGGTTCAGATCTGGTTTAGTTCTGGTTTAGTCCTGGTTCAGTCCTGGTTCAGTTCTTGTTTAGTCCTGGTTTAGTCCTGGTTTAGTCCTGGTTTACTCCTGGTTTAATCCTGGTTTAGACCTGGGTTAGTCCTGGTTTAGTCCGGGTTTAGTCCTGGTTTAGTCCGGGTTTAGTCCAGGTTTAGTCCTGGTTCAGTCCTGGTTTAGTCCTGGTTCAGTGCTGGTTTAGTCCTGGTTCAGTTCTGGTTCAGTTCTGGTTTAGTCCTGGTTCAGTCCTGGTTCAGTCCTGGTTTAGTCCTGGTTCAGTCCTGGTTCAGTCCTGGTTCAGTCCTGGTTTAGTCCTGGTTCAGTCCTGGTTCAGTTCTGGTTTAGTCCTGGTTCAGTCCTGGTTTAGTCCTGGTTCAGTTCTGGTTTAGTCCTGGTTTAGTCCTGGTTCAGTCCTGGTTTAGTCCTGGTTTAGTCCTGGATCAGTCCTGGTTCAGTCCTGGTTCAGTCCTGGTTTAGTCCTGGTTCAGTCCTGGTTCAGTCCTGGTTCAGTCCTGGTTTAGTCCTGGTTTAGTCCTGGTTCAGTCCTGGTTCAGTCCTGGTTCAGATCTGGTTTAGTTCTGGTTTAGTCCTGGTTTAGTCCTGGTTCAGTCCTGGTTCAGATCTGGTTTAGTTCTGGTTTAGTCCTGGTTCAGTCCTGGTTCAGTTCTTGTTTAGTCCTGGTTTAGTCCTGGTTTAGTCCTGGTTTACTCCTGGTTTAATCCTGGTTTAGACCTGGTTTAGTCCTGGTTTAGTCCGGGTTTAGTCCTGGTTTAGTCCGGGTTTAGTCCAGGTTTAGTCCTGGTTCAGTCCTGGTTTAGTCCTGGTTCAGTCCTGGTTTAGTCCTGGTTCAGTCCTGGTTTAGTCCTGGTTCAGTCCTGGTTCAGTTCTGGTTTAGTCCTGGTTCAGTCCTGGTTTAGTCCTGGTTCAGTTCTGGTTTAGTCCTGGTTTAGTCCTGGTTTAGTCCTGGTTTAGTCCTGGTTCAGTCCTGGTTCAGTTCTGGTTTAGTCCTGGTTCAGTCCTGGTTTAGTCCTGGTTCAGTCCTGGTTCAGTCCTGGTTCAGTCCTGGGATCAGTCCTGGGATCAGTCCTGGTTTAGTCCTGTTTTAGTCCTGGGATCAGTCCTGGTTCAGTCCTGGTTCAGTACTGGTTTAGTCCTGTTTTAGTCCTGGTTCAGTCCTGGTTCAGTCCTGGTTCAGTCCTGGTTTAGTCCTGGTTTAGTCCTGTTTCAGTCCTGGTTCAGTTCTTGTTTGGTCCTGGTTTAGACCTTGTTTAGTCCTGGTTTACTCCAGGTTTAGTCCTGGTTCAGTCCTGGTTTAGTCCTGGTTCAGTCCTGGTTTAGTCCTGGTTCAGTCCTGGTTTAGTCCCGGTTCAGTCCTGGTTCAGTCCTGGTTCAGTCCTGTTTTAGTCCTGGTTCAGTCCTGGTTCAGTCCTGGTTTAGTCCTGGTTCAGTCCTGGTTTAGTCCTGGTTCAGTCCTGGTTCAGTCCTGGTTTAGTCCTGGTTCAGTTCTGGTTTAGTCCTGGTTCAGTTCTGGTTTAGTCCTGGTTTAGTCCTGGTTCAGTCCTGGTTTAGTCCTGGTTCAGTCCTGGTTCAGTTCTGGTTTAGTCCTGGTTCAGTCCTGGTTTAGTCCTGGTTCAGTCCTGGTTCAGTCCTGGTTCAGTCCTGGTTTAGTCCTGGTTCAGTCCTGGTTCAGTCCTGGTTCAGTCCTGGTTTAGTCCTGGTTTAGTTCTGGTTTAGTCCTGGTTTAGTCCTGGTTCAGTCCTGGTTCAGTCCTGGTTTAGTCCTGGTTTAGTCCTGGTTCAGTCCTGGTTCAGTCCTGGTTCAGTCCTGGTTCAGTCCTGGTTTAGTTCTGGTTTAGTCCTGGTTTAGTCCTGGTTTAGTCCTGGTTCAGTCCTGGTTCAGTCCTGGTTTAGTCCTGGTTCAGTCCTGGTTCAGTCCTGGTTCAGTCCTGGTTCAGTTCTGGTTTAGTCCTGGTTCAGTCCTGGTTCAGTCCTGGTTCAGTCCTGGTTCAGTTCTGGTTTAGTCCTGGTTCAGTCCTGGTTCAGTCCTGGTTTAGTCCTGGTTCAGTCCTGGTTTAGTCCTGGTTCAGTCCTGGTTTAGTTCTGGTTTAGTCCTGGTTTAGTCCTGGTTCAGTCCTGGTTCAGTCCTGGTTCAGTCCTGGTTCAGTCCTGGTTTAGTCCTGGTTCAGTCCTGGTTCAGTCCTGGTTCAGTCCTGGTTCAGTTCTGGTTTAGTCCTGGTTTAGTCCTGGTTTAGTCCTGGTTTACTCCTGGTTTACTCCTGGTTTAGACCTGGTTTAGTCCTGGTTTAGTCCGGGTTTAGTCCTGGTTTAGTCCGGGTTTAGTCCAGGTTTAGTCCTGGTTCAGTCCTGGTTTAGTCCTGGTTCAGTCCTGGTTTAGTCCTGGTTCAGTTCTGGTTTAGTCCTGGTTCAGTCCTGGTTCAGTCCTGGTTCAGTCCTGGTTCAGTCCTGGTTCAGTCCTGGTTTAGTCCTGGTTTAGTCCTGGTTCAGTCCTGGTTCAGTTCTGGTTTAGTCCTGGTTCAGTCCTGGTTTAGTCCTGGTTTAGTCCTGGTTCAGTCCTGGTTTAGTCCTGGTTTAGTCCTGGATCAGTCCTGGTTCAGTCCTGGTTCAGTCCTGGTTTAGTCCTGGTTCAGTCCTGGTTCAGTCCTGGTTCAGTCCTGGTTTAGTCCTGGTTTAGTCCTGGTTCAGTCCTGGTTCAGTCCTGGTTCAGATCTGGTTTAGTCCTGGTTTAGTCCTGGTTTAGTCCTGGTTCAGTCCTGGTTCAGATCTGGTTTAGTTCTGGTTTAGTCCTGGTTCAGTCCTGGTTCAGTTCTTGTTTAGTCCTGGTTTAGTCCTGGTTTAGTCCTGGTTTACTCCTGGTTTAGACCTGGGTTAGTCCTGGTTTAGTCCGGGTTTAGTCCTGGTTTAGTCCGGGTTTAGTCCAGGTTTAGTCCTGGTTCAGTCCTGGTTCAGTCCTGGTTTAGTCCTGGTTCAGTCCTGGTTTAGTCCTGGTTCAGTCCTGGTTCAGTTCTGGTTTAGTCCTGGTTCAGTCCTGGTTTAGTCCTGGTTCAGTTCTGGTTTAGTCCTGGTTTAGTCCTGGTTCAGTCCTGGTTTAGTCCTGGTTCAGTCCTGGTTCAGTTCTGGTTTAGTCCTGGTTCAGTCCTGGTTTAGTGCTGGTTCAGTCCTGGTTCAGTCCTGGTTCAGTCCTGGTTCAGTCCTGGTTCAGTCCTGGTTCAGTCCTGGTTCAGTCCTGGTTTAGTCCTGGTTCAGTCCTGGTTCAGTTCTGGTTTAGTCCTGGTTTAGTCCTGGTTCAGTCCTGGTTCAGTACTTGTTTAGTCCTGGTTAAGTCCTGGTTTAGTCCTGGTTGACTCCTGGTATAGACCTGGTTTCGTCCTGGTTTAGTCATGGTTTAGTCCTGGTTTAGTCCTTGTTAATTCCTGGTTTAGTCCTGGTTCAGTACTGGTTCACTCCTGTTTTAGTCCTGGTTCAGTCCTGGTTCAGTCCTGGTTTAGTCCTGGTTCAGTCCTGGTTCAGTCCTGGTTCAGTCCTGGTTTAGTCCTGGTTCAGTTCTGGTTTAGTCCTGGTTCAGTCCTGGTTCAGTCCTGGTTCAGTTCTGGTTTAGTCCTGGTTTAGTCCTGGTTCAGTCCTTGTTTAGTCCTGGTTCAGTCCTGGTTTAGTCCTGGTTTAGTCCTGGTTCAGTCCTGGTTTAGTGCTGGTTCAGTCCTGGTTCAGTCCTGGTTCAGTCCTGGTTTAGTCCTGGTTCAGTCCTGGTTCAGTCCTGGTTCAGTCCTGGTTCAGTCCTGTTTCAGTCCTGATTTAGTCCTGGTTTAGACCTGGTTCATTTCTGGTTTAGTCCTGGTTTAGACCTGGTTCAGTCCTGGTTCAGTCCTGGTTTAGTCCATGTTTAGTCCTGGTTTAGTCCTGGTTTAATCCTGGTTTAGTCCTGGTTCAGTCCTGGTTCAGTCCTGGTTTAGTCCTGGTTCAGTCCTGGTTCAGTCCTGGTTCAGTCCTGGTTCAGTTCTGGTTTAGTCCTGGTTCAGTCCTGGTTCAGTCCTGGTTCAGTCCTGGTTCAGTCCTGGTTCAGTCCTGGTTTAGTCCTGGTTCAGTCCTGGTTCAGTCCTGGTTCAGTCCTGGTTTAGTCCTGGTTTAGTCCTGGTTCAGTCCTGGTTCAGATCTGGTTTAGTTCTGGTTTAGTCCTGGTTCAGTCCTGGTTCAGTTCTTGTTTAGTCCTGGTTTAGTCCTGGTTTAGTCCTGGTTTAGTCCTGGTTTAGTCCTGGTTCAGTCCTGGTTTAGTCCTGGTTCAGTGCTGGTTTAGTCCTGGTTCAGTTCTGGTTTAGTCCTGGTTCAGTCCTGGTTCAGTCCTGTTTTAGTCCTGGTTCAGTCCTGGTTCAGTCCTGGTTCAGTCCTGGTTTAGTCCTGGTTCAGTCCTGGTTTAGTCCTGGTTCAGTCCTGGTTCAGTTCTGGTTTAGTCCTGGTTCAGTCCTGGTTTAGTCCTGGTTCAGTTCTGGTTTAGTCCTGGTTTAGTCCTGGTTCAGTCCTGGTTTAGTCCTGGTTCAGTCCTGGTTCAGTTCTGGTTTAGTCCTGGTTCAGTCCTGGTTTAGTCCTGGTTCAGTCCTGGTTCAGTTCTGGTTCAGTTCTGGTTTAGTCCTGGTTCAGTCCTGGTTCAGTCCTGGTTTAGTCCTGGTTCAGTCCTGGTTCAGTCCTGTTTTGGTCCTGGTTTAGTCCTGGTTCAGTCCTGGTTCAGTTCTGGTTTAGTCCTGGTTCAGTCCTGGTTTAGTCCTGGTTTAGTCCTGGTTCAGTCCTGGTTTAGTCCTGGTTTAGTCCTGGATCAGTCCTGGTTCAGTCCTGGTTCAGTCCTGGTTTAGTCCTGGTTCAGTCCTGGTTCAGTCCTGGTTCAGTCCTGGTTCAGTCCTGGTTTAGTCCTGGTTCAGTCCTGGTTCAGTCCTGGTTCAGATCTGGTTTAGTTCTGGTTTAGTCCTGGTTTAGTCCTGGTTCAGTCCTGGTTCAGATCTGGTTTAGTTCTGGTTTAGTCCTGGTTCAGTCCTGGTTCAGTTCTTGTTTAGTCCTGGTTTAGTCCTGGTTTAGTCCTGGTTTACTCCTGGTTTAATCCTGGTTTAGACCTGGGTTAGTCCTGGTTTAGTCCGGGTTTAGTCCTGGTTTAGTCCTGGTTTAGTCCGGGTTTAGTCCAGGTTTAGTCCTGGTTCAGTCCTGGTTCAGTCCTGGTTTAGTCCTGGTTTAGTCCTGGTTCAGTCCTGGTTTAGTCCTGGTTCAGTCCTGGTTCAGTTCTGGTTTAGTCCTGGTTCAGTCCTGGTTTAGTCCTGGTTCAGTTCTGGTTTAGTCCTGGTTTAGTCCTGGTTCAGTTCTGGTTCAGTCCTGGTTCAGTCCTGGTTCAGTTCTGGTTTAGTCCTGGTTCAGTCCTGGTTTAGTTCTGGTTCAGTCCTGGTTCAGTCCTGGTTCAGTCCTGGTTCAGTCCTGGTTCAGTCCTGGTTCAGTCCTGGTTTAGTCCTGGTTCAGTCCTGGTTCAGTCCTGGTTCAGTCCTGGTTCAGTCCTGGTTTAGTCCTGGTTTAGTCCTGGTTTAGTCCTGGTTCAGTCCTGGTTCAGTTCTGGTTTAGTCCTGGTTCAGTCCTGGTTCAGTCCTGGTTCAGTTCTTGTTTAGTCCTGGTTCAGTCCTGGTTCAGTTCTTGTTTAGTCCTGGTTTAGACCTGGTTCAGTTCTTGTTTAGTCCTGGTTCAGTCCTGGTTCAGTCCTGGTTCAGTTCTGGTTTAGTCCTGGTTTAGTCCTGGTTCAGTCCTGTTTTAGTCCTGGTTCAGTCCTGGTTCAGTCCTGGTTTAGTCCTGGTTTAGTCCTGGTTCAGTCCTGGTTTAGTCCTGGTTCAGTCCTGGTTCAGTCCTGGTTTAGTCCTGGTTCAGTCCTGGTTTAGTCCTGGTTCAGTTCTGGTTTAGTCCTGGTTTAGTCCTGGTTCAGTCCTGGTTTAGTCCTGGTTCAGTCCTGGTTCAGTTCTGGTTTAGTCCTGGTTCAGTCCTGGTTTAGTGCTGGTTCAGTCCTGGTTCAGTCCTGGTTCAGTCCTGGTTCAGTCCTGGTTTAGTCCTGGTTCAGTCCTGGTTCAGTCCTGGTTCAGTCCTGGTTTAGTCCTGGTTTAGTTCTGGTTTAGTCCTGGTTTAGTCCTGGTTCAGTCCTGGTTTAGTCCTGGTTCAGTCCTGGTTCAGTCCTGGTTCAGTCCTGGTTCAGTCCTGGTTTAGTTCTGGTTTAGTCCTGGTTTAGTCCTGGTTTAGTCCTGGTTCAGTCCTGGTTCAGTCCTGGTTTAGTCCTGGTTCAGTCCTGGTTCAGTCCTGGTTCAGTCCTGGTTCAGTCCTGGTTCAGTTCTGGTTTAGTCCTGGTTCAGTCCTGGTTCAGTCCTGGTTCAGTCCTGGTTCAGTTCTGGTTCAGTCCTGGTTCAGTTCTGGTTCAGTCCTGGTTCAGTCCTGGTTCAGTCCTGGTTTAGTCCTGGTTCAGTTCTGGTTTAGTCCTGGTTCAGTCCTGGTTTAGTTCTGGTTTAGTCCTGGTTTAGTCCTGGTTCAGTCCTGGTTCAGTCCTGGTTTAGTCCTGGTTCAGTTCTGGTTTAGTCCTGGTTCAGTCCTGGTTTAGTTCTGGTTTAGTCCTGGTTTAGTCCTGGTTCAGTCCTGGTTCAGTCCTGGTTTAGTCCTGGTTTAGTCCTGGTTCAGTCCTGGTTCAGTCCTGGTTCAGTCCTGGTTCAGTTCTGGTTCAGTCCTGGTTCAGTCCTGGTTCAGTCCTGGTTCAGTTCTGGTTTAGTCCTGGTTCAGTCCTGGTTCAGTC
>CM060670.1:112500-122500 GCA_030686955.1 Odontamblyopus rebecca
TACAATGTGAACGAGCGAACGTGCGAAGCCAGACATACGTGCGAGCGAACACAGTGAGTGGCAACGAGCGAACCAAAGTGGAACACACACGAGTGAACATACAAGCGAGACGTGCGAGCGAAACACGAGTGAACGTACAAGCAAACGCATGCAGTGACACACGAGTGAACATACAAGCGAACGTGCCACAGTGAGCGTGGCGTGCAAGTGACACAGAGTGAACATACAAACGTGACGAGCGAACACACAGAGTGAACATACAGCGAACGTACGAGTGAACACACAGAGTGAACGTACAGCGAACGTGCAACACGGTGAACACACAAGTGAATGTACAAGCGAAAACACGAGTGAGCGTACGAGTGAATGTACGAGCAAACACACAAGTGAACGTACAAGCGAACGTACGAGCGAACACACGAGTGGAACGTGCAAGCGTGCGACGTGCGAGCAAACCTGCAGTGAACATACAAGCGAACGTGCGAGCGAACACACGAGTGAGCGTGCAAGCGAACGTACGAGCAAACACAGCAGCGAATGTACAAGCGAAGCGAACACACGGAGTGAGCGTGCAGAGTGAACACACGAGGTGAGCGTGCAAGCGAACGTGCGAGCGAACATACGAGCAAACACACGAGTGAACGTACAAGCAAACGTACGAGCGAACACACAAGCGAATATACAAGCGAAAACACGAGTGAGCGTACGAGCAAACGTACGAGCGAACATATGAGCGAACGCATGAGCGAATGTACAAGCGAAAACACGAGTGAACGTACGAGTGAATGTACGAGCGAACGTGCGAGCGAACATACGAGCGAAAACACGAGTGAACGTACAAGCAAACGTACGAGCGAACACACAAGCGAATATACAAGCGAAAACACGAGTGAGCGTACGAGCAAACGTACGAGCGAACACACGAGTGAACGTACAAGCGAACGTACGAGCGAACACACGAGTGAACGTACAAGCGAACGTACGAGCGAACACACAAGCGAATGTACAAGCGAAAACACGAGCGAACGTGCGAGCGAACGTGCGAGCGAACATACGAGCGAACACACGAGTGAACATACAGGCGAACGTACAAGTGAACACACGAGTGAACGTACAAGCGAACGTACAAGTGAACACACGAGTGAACGTACAAGCGAACGTACAAGTGAACACACGAGTGAACGTACAAGCAAACGTACGAGCAAACACACAAGCGAATGTACAAGCGAAAACACGAGTGAACGTACAGGCGAACGTACAAGTGAACACACGAGTGAACGTACAAGCGAACGTACGAGCGAACACACGAGTGAACGTACAAGCGAACACACGAGTGAACGTACAAGCGAACGTACAAGTGAACACACGAGTGAACGTACAAGCGAACGTACGAGCAAACACACAAGCGAATGTACAAGCGAAAACACGAGTGAACGTACGAGTGAATGTACGAGCGAACGTGCGAGCGAACATACGAGCAAAAACACGAGTGAACGTACAAGCGAACGCATTGCGAACGTGCAAGTGAACACGAGTGAACGTGCAAGTGAGCGTACGAGTGAACGCACAGCGAGGTACAAGTGAACACACGAGTGAACGTACAGGCGAGAGTACAAGTGAACACACGAGTGAACGTGCAAGCGGGTACGAGCGAAACACACGAGTGAACGTGCAAGCGAACGTACGAGCGGACTGCGTGAACTGCAAGCGAACGTACGAGCAAACACGAGTGAACGTGTACGTGGAGCGGCACACAAGCAAATATACGAGCGAAAACACGAGTGAGGCGTGCGAGTGAACGTACAGCGCGTACAAGTGGAACACGAGTGAACGTGCAAGCGAGTGCGACGTACACGTGAACGTACGGCGACACAAGTGAATGTACAACGAAACACGAGTGAACGTACGGGCGGCGCGGCCAAGCGAACGTGGCCCACGCAGTGAGCGTGCAAGCATACGAGCGAAACACGAGTGAACGTGCAAGTGAGCATGCGGCAAACACACAGTGAGCGTGCAGAAGCAGCGTACGAGCAAACACACAAGCGAATGTACAAGCGAAAACACGAGTGAACGTACGAGTGAATGTACGAGCGAACGTGCGAGCGAACATACGAGCAAACACACGAGTGAACGTACAAGCGAACGTACGAGCGAACACACAAGCGAATGTACAAGCGAAAACACGAGTGAGCGTACGAGCAAACGTACGAGCGAACATATGAGCGAACGTACGAGCGAACGTGCGAATGTAAGAGTGAACGTACGAGTGAACATACAAGCGAATGTACAAGCGAAAACACGAGTGAACGTACAAGTGAACGTACAAGCGAACGTACGAGCAAACACACAAGCGAATGTACAAGCGAAAACACGAGCGTACGAGCGAACGTACGAGCGAACGTGTGAGCGAACGTACGAGCGAATGTAAGAGTGAACGTACGAGTGAACATACAAGCGAACGTACAAGTGAACATATGAGCGAACGTACGAGTGAAAACATGAGTGAACGTATGAGCGAACGTACGAGCGAACGTACGAGCGAACGCACGAGTGAACGTATGAGCGAACGTACAAGCAAACGTATGAGCAAATGTATGAGCGAATGCACATGTAAACGTACGAGCGAACGCACAAGCAAACGTACGAGTGAACGCACAAGTGACAACATGAGTAAACGTACGAGTGAACGCACAAGTGAAAACACGAGTGAATGTACGTGTGAATGTACGAGTGAACGTACGAGTGAAAACATGAGTAAACGTACGATTGAAAACACAAGTGAACGTACGTGTGAATGTACGAGTGAACATACAACTAAACGTACGTGTGAATGTACGAGTGAACATACGACTAAACGTACGAGTGAACGTATGAGTGAAAACACGTGTGAACGTACGAGTGAACGTACAAGTGAACGTACGTGTGAACGTACGAGTGAACGTACGAGTGAATGTACGAGTGAAAACACGTGTGAACGTGCGAGTGCGAACGTGCAGAGTGAGCGTGCGTGTGATTGTGCGAGTGAGCGTGCGAGTGAACGTACGAGTGAAATCACCTGTGAACGTACGAGTGAACGTACAAGTGAACGTACGTGTGAACGTACGAGTGAACGTACGAGTGAATGTATGAGTGAAAACACGTGTGAACGTATGAGTGAACGTACATGTGAAGGTACGAGTGAAAACACGTGTGAACGTACGTGTGAACGTACGAGTGAACGTACGAGTGAATGTACGAGTGAAAACACGTGTGAACGTACGTGTGAACGTACGTGGGAACGTACGAGTGCACGTACGAGTGAATGTACGCGTGAAAACACGTGTGAACGTACGAGTGAACGTATGAGTGAACGTACAAGCGAACACATGAGTAAACAACGTATGTGTGAACGTACGAGTGAAAACACGTTCACTCGTACGTGTGAACGTACGAGTGAACGTACGAGTGAATGTACGAGTGAAAACACGTGTGAACGTACGAGTGAACGTATGAGTGAACGTACAAGCAAACACATGAGTAAACAACGTATGTGTGAACGTACGAGTGAAAACACGTTCACTCGTACGTGTGAACGTACGAGTGAACGTACGAGTGAATGTACGAGTGAAAACACGTGTGAACGTATGAGTGAACGTATGAGTGAACGTACATGTGAAGGTACGAGTGAAGGTACGAGCGAACGTACATGTGAACACATGAGTAAACGTACAAGCGAACACATGAGTAAACAACGTATGTGTGAACGTACGAGTGAACCGTGTGAACATGAGTGAAGAAAAGTGACGTGTGAATGAGTGAACAAAAGTGAGACGTGTGAACGAGTGAATAAAAGTGAGAGGTGTGAATGAGTGAACAAAAGTGATAAGTTTGAACGAGTGAACAAATGAGACGTGTGAACAAGTGAACAAAAGTGACACATGTGAACGAATGAACAAAAGTGATAAGTTTGAACGAGTGAACAAATGAGACGTGTGAACGAGTGAACAAAAGTGACACATGTGATCGAATGAACAAAAGTGAGACGTGTGAACGAGTGAACAAAAGTGACACATGTGAACGAATGAACAAAAGTGATAAGTTTGAACGAGTGAACAAATGAGACGTGTGAACGAGTGAACAAAAGTGACACATGTGATCGAATGAACAAAAGTGAGACGTGTGAACGAGTGAACAAAAGTGACACATGTGAACGAATGAACAAAAGTGACACATGTGAACGAATGAACAAAAGTGAGACGTGTGAACGAGTGAACAAAAGTGAGACGAGTGAACAAAAGTGTGATGTGTGAACGAGTGAACGAACGTGTGAACTAAAAACATGTGAAGAGAAACACTCACCAGGTCACAGTCCTCCACAGAGTCTGGATCCAAAGAAAACCTGCAGGGACCAAGACCAGGTTTAGACCAAGACCAGGACCAGGTTTAAACCATGGTCAAGACCAGGTTAAGACCAAGACCAGGTTTAGACCAAGACCAGGTTTAAACCATGGTCAAGACCAGGTTAAGGCCAAGACCAGGTTTAGACCAAGACCAGGTTTAAACCATGGTCAAGACCAGGTTAAGACCAAGACCAGGTTAAGACCAAGACCAGGTTTAGACCAAGACCAGATTTAGACCATGGTCAAGCCCAGGACCAGGTTTAGACCAAGACCAGACTTTTAAAAACCCTCATCATTAAAAACATAATCACTGAAACAGACCCGCCCATTTTCTTTTCTCTCTCTCCCCCTCTTTTCTCTCTCTCCCCCTCTCCTCTTTGTTTCTCTCCTCTTTGTCTTCCTCTCTCTTCTTCTCCTCTTTTCTCTCTCGTCTTTCTCCCTCTCTCCCTCTTTGTCTCTCTTCCTCTTTGTTTCTCTCTTCCTCTTTGTTTCTCTCTTCCTCTTTCTGCCTCTCTTCCTCTTTGTTTCTCTCTTCCTCTTTGTTTCTCTCTTCCTCTTTCTGCCTCTCTTCCTCTTTGTTTCTCTCTTCCTCTTTCTGCCTCTTTTTCTCTTTGTTTCTCCCTTCCTCTTTCTGCCTCTTTTTCTCTTTGTTTCTCTCTTCCTCTTTCTGCCTCTTTTTCTCTTTGTTTCTCTCTTCCTCTTTCTGCCTCTCTTCCTCTTTGTTTCTCTCTTCCTCTTTCTGCCTCTTTTTCTCTTTTTCTCTCTTCCTCTTTCTGCCTCTCTTCCTCTTTGTTTCTCTCTTCCTCTTTCTGCCTCTTTTTCTCTCTTCCTCTTTCTGCCTCTCTTCCTCTTTGTTTCTCTCTTCCTCTTTCTGCCTCTTTTTCTCTTTGTTTCTCTCTTCCTCTTCCATTTTCCCTCTGTCCCTCTCCCCCCCTCGTCCTTCTTTCCCTCTTCTCTCTCTTTTTCATATAGTGTATTTCTCATTATTGTGTTTTGATCCTCGGTCCAGTTCTTGGTCCAGAGTCTGGACTTTATTAAACCGGGTCCCAGAAGTCCTGGTTTGGATCCGAGTCCGGATCTCGGACCTGCAGCTCTGGGACAGAACTGTAATAAACTGTAATAAAGAACAGAGCCACAAGGCAATAAGACCCCACAAAGACCAAGTCTAAACCAGGTCTAAACCAGGTCTGAACCAGGTCTGAACCAGGTCTGAACCAGGACTAAAGCAGGTCTGAACCAGGTCTGAACCAGGTCTGAACCAGGTCTGAACCAGGACTAAAGCAGGTCTAGACCAGGTCTAAACCAGGATTAAACCGGGACTAAACCAGGTCTAAACTGGGACTGAACCAGGTCTAAACCGGGTCTAAACCACTTATCTTTAGTAATCGGATGTAAAAGACTGAGGGAGGAGACGAGGAAGGAGGAGACGAGGAAGGAGGAGATGAGGAAGAAGGAGATGAGGAAGGAGGAGACGAGGAGAGAGGATTTGGAGTGGATATTAGGAGATAGGTGATATAGAAAGGAGTTAAGGATTTAGGAGTGAGGAGATGAGGAGATGAGGGGATAAGGACATAAGGATCTAGGAGAGAGGTTTAGTGAAATGAGAGAGAGAGGACTCGACAAGGAATCTACAGACTGCAGGAGGGAGAGAAGGAGAGGAGATAAGGAGAGGAGAGAAGGAGAGGAGGAGAGAAGGAATCTGCAGACTGCAGGAGGGAGAGAAGGAGAGGAGATAAGGAGAGGAGAGAGGAGAGAAGGAGAGGAGGAGAGAAGGAATCTGCAGACTGCAGGAGGGAGAGAAGGAGAGGAGATAAGGAGAGGAGAGAGGAGAGAAGGAGAGGAGGAGAGAAGGAATCTGCAGACTGCAGGAGGGAGAGGAGAGAGGAGATAAGGAGAGGAGAGAGGAGAGAAGGAGAGGAGGAGAGAAGGAATCTGCAGACTGCAGGAGGGAGAGAAGGAGAGGAGATAAGGAGAGGAGAGAGGAGAGAAAGAGAGGAGAGAGGAGAGAAGGAGAGGAGGAGAGAAGGAATCTGCAGACTGCAGGAGGGAGAGAAGGAGAGGAGATAAGGAGAGGAGAGAGGAGAGAAGGAGAGAAGGAATCTGCAGACTGCAGGAGGGAGAGAAGGAGAGGAGATAAGGAGAGAAGGAGAGGAGGAGAGAAGGAATCTGCAGACTGCAGGAGGGAGAGAAGGAGAGGAGATAAGGAGAGGAGAGAGGAGATAAGGAGAGGAGAGAGGAGAGAAGGAGAGGAGGAGAGAAGGAGAGGAGGAGAGAAGGAATCTGCAGACTGCAGGAGGGAGGGAGCTACATTTTGTGGGGTTCACATTAGGGCCCGGCCGATATATCGATGGGCACTTGGGGACACAGGGGCCGATATCCACGTGGGCGTTTTACCTCGTTAAAAAGATCGTGTTTATAGAAACTGATATATCGGCCGATATATCGTCTGTTATATCGGCCGATATATCGTCTGTTATATCGGCCGATATATCGTCTGTTATATCGGTTGATATATCGTCTGTTATATCGGCAGATATATCGTCTGTTTATATCGTCAGCTCCAAAGCCCCTTAAATCTGATCATGTCGGACCCAAAACCCGATTGGTTGAGCTCGTCCATTCTCTTCTGTGATTGGCTGAGGTCATGTGACGGCAGCGGACTCACTGATTGGCTGAGGTCATGTGACGGCAGCGGACTCACTGATTGGCTGCGGCCTGCGTCAGTCTCTGCGCCGTGAGCAGAGCCTGATCTCGCTCCTCATTGGCCAAAAGCAGCCGTGACATCATCGCCTGTTCCCGCTCTTTTTGAGCCGCCATCAGCTGCTCCACCAGCTCTGAAAAACGCAAGAAATATATGATATACGATAAATATACGATAAATATACGATAAATATATGATAAATATACGATAAATATACGATAAATATATGATAAATATACGATAAATATATGATAAATATACGATAAATATACGATAAATATATGATAAATATACGATAAATATATGATAAATATATGATAAATATACGATCAATATATGATACATATATGATAAATATACGATAAATATACGATAAATATACGATAAATATATGATAAATATACGATAAATATACGATAAATATATGATAAATATACGATAAATATACAATAAATATACGATACATATACGATAAATATATGATAAATATACGATAAATATATGATAAATATATGATAAATATATGATAAATATATGATACATATACGATAAATATATGATAAATATACGATAAATATATGATAAATATATGATAAATATACGATAAATATACAATAAATATACGATAAATATACGATAAATATACGATAAATATACGATAAATATATGATAAATATACGATAAATATATGATAAATATATGATAAATATATGATAAATATACGATAAATATACGATAAATATACGATAAATATATGATAAATATACGATCAATATACAATAAATATATGATAAATATATGATAAATATACAATAAATATACGATAAATATACGATAAATATATGATAAATATATGATAAATATATGATAAATATACGATAAATATATGATAAATATACGATCAATATACAATAAATATATGATAAATATATGATAAATATACAATAAATATACGATAAATATACGATAAATATATGATAAATATACGATCAATATATGATAAATATACGATAAATATACGATAAATATACGATAAATATACAATAAATATATGATAAATATATGATAAATATACAATAAATATATGATAAATATATGATAAATATATGATAAATATATGATAAATATATGATAAATATATGATAAATATACGATAAATATATGATAAATATATGATAAATATATGATAAATATATGATAAATATATGATAAATATATGATAAATATACGATAAATATATGATAAATATACGATCAATATACGATAAATATATGATAAATATACGATAAATATACAATAAATATACGATAAATATATGATAAATATACAATAAATATACGATAAATATATGATAAATACACGATAAATATACGATAAATATATGATAAATATACGATAAATATACGATAAATATACAATAAATATACGATAAATATATGATAAATATATGATAAATATACGATAAATATACGATAAATATATGATAAATATACGATAAATATATGATAAATATACGATCAATATACGATAAATATATGATAAATATACGATAAATATATGATAAATATACGATAAATATACGATAAATATACAATAAATATACGATAAATATATGATAAATATACGATAAATATACGATAAATATACAATAAATATACGATAAATATATGATAAATACACGATAAATATATGATAAATATATGATAAATATACGATAAATATACAATAAATATACGATAAATATATGATAAATATACGATAAATATACGATAAATATATGATAAATATATGATAAATATATGATAAATATACGATAAATATACGATAAATATATGATAAATATACGATAAATATACGATAAATATACGATAAATATATGATAAATATACGATAAATATACGATAAATATATGATAAATATACGATAAATATACGATAAATATATGATAAATATACGATCAATATACGATAAATATATGATAAATATATGATAAATATATGATAAATATACAATAAATATACGATAAATATATGATAAATATACGATCAATATACGATAAATATATGATAAATATATGATAAATATATGATAAATATACAATAAATATACGATAAATATACGATAAATATATGATAAATATACAATAAATATACGATAAATATATGATAAATATATGATCAATATACGATAAATATATGATAAATATATGATACATATATGATAAATATACGATATATGTATACGATTTGTATACGATATATATATATACACTCAACAAAAATATAAACGCAACACTTTTGTTTTTGCTCCCATTTGTCATGAGATGGACTCAAAGATCTAAAATTCATTCCAGATACACAATATTACCATTTCTCTCAAACACTGTTCACAAATCTGTCTAAATGTGTGATAGTGGCACTTTTGCTTTGCTGAGATAATCCATCCCACCTCACAGGTGCCACATCAAGATGCTCATCAGACACCATGATTAGTGCACAGGTGAACCTTAGACTGCCCACAATAAAAGGCCACTGTGAAATGTGCAGTTGTTGCTTTATTGGGGGTCTGGGGACTCAGAACCAGTCAGTATCTGGTGTGACCACCATTTGCCTCATGCAGTGCAACACATCTTCTTCACATAGAGTTTATCAGATTGTCAGTTGTGGCCTGTGGAATGTTGGTCCACTCCTCTTCAATGGCTGTGCGAAGTTGCTGGATATTAGTGGGAACTGGTACGCGCTGTCATATACGCCGGTCAAGCACATCCCAAACATGCTCAATGGGTGACATGTCCGGTGAGTATGCTGGCCATGCAAGAACTGGGACATTTTCAGCTTCCAAGAATTGTGTACAGATCCTTGCAACATGGGGCCGTGCATTATCTTGCTGAAACATGAGGTGATGTTCATGGATGTATGGC
>CM060670.1:130000-132500 GCA_030686955.1 Odontamblyopus rebecca
TGTGTTCAGGTAAAGCCACACTGCGGGACATTACCTTCGTGTTCATATAAAGCCACACTGCGGGACATTACCTTCGTGTTCAGGTAAAGCTGCACTGCGGGACATTACCTTCGTGTTCAGGTAAAGCTGCACTGCGGGACATTACCTTCGTGTTCAGGTAAAGCTGCACTGCGGGACATTACCTTCGTGTTCATATAAAGCCACACTGTGGGACATTACCTTCGTGTTCAGGTAAAGCTGCACTGCGGGACATTACCTTCGTGTTCAGGTAAAGCTGCACTGCGGGACATTACCTTCGTGTTCAGGTAAAGCTGCACTGCGGGACATTACCTTCGTGTTCAGGTAAAGCTGCACTGCGGGACATTACCTTCGTGTTCAGGTCTCTCAGGGCGTCGAGCTCCTTCAGTAAAATCGAGATGTTTTTGTCTCTGTCCTGAAACGCTGCGCTCTGATTGGTCGACAGCTCCATCCTGTGACACGACGACAGACAAGACAACCAATCAGAGACAAGCACAGCGCCGTCTGTCCCTCCTCCTCCTCCTCTAGCCTCCTCCTCTCCTCCTCCTCTATCCTCCTCCTCCTCCCTCCTCCTCCTCTATCCTCCTCCTCTCCTCCTCCTCCTCCCTCCTCCTCCTCTATCCTCCTCCTCTCCTCCTCCTCTATCCTCCTCCTCTCCTCCTCTCCCCTCCTCCTCTCCTCCTCTCCCCCTCTCCTCCTCCTCCTCTCCTCCTCTCCTCCTCTCCTCTCCTCTCCTCCTCCTCTCCTCTCCTCTCCTCCCCTCCTCCCTCTCTCCTCTCCTCTCCTCTCCTTCCTTCTCCTTCCCTCCTCTCTCTCCTCTCTCCTCCCTCCTCTCTTCTCTCCCTCTTCCTCTCCCTCTTCTCCTCTCCTCTCTCCTCTCCTCTCTCTCCTCCTTCCTTCCCTCTCTCTCCTCTCTTCCTCTATCTTCATCTCCCTATCCCTTCCCTTCCTCATTCCTCCTCTTCTCCTCCTCTCATTCCTTCCTTTCCCTTCCTCTCTATCCTCCTCCCTTCCTCTCTCCTTCCTCCTCTCTTCCTCCTATCCTTCTTCTTCCCCTTCCTCCCTTCTCTCTCCCTTCTCTCTCCTCTCTCTCCCCTCCTCTCTCTCTCTCTTCTCTCTCCTCTCTCTTCCTTCCTCTCCTCTCCTTTCTCTCTCCTTTTCTTCCCTCCTCTCCTCTCTCTTCTTCTCTCTCTCTCTCTTCCTCTCTTCTCCTTCCCTTCCCTTCTCTCTCTCTTCCTCTCTCTCTCTCTCTTCTCTCTCTCTCTCGTTTCTCTCCTTCCTCTCTTCCTTCTCTCTTCTCTCTTCTCTTCCTCTCTCTTCCTTTCTCTTCTCTCTCTCTCTCTCTCTCTCTCTCTCTCCTCTTCCTCTTCTCTCCTTCCTTCTCTTTCTCTCTCTTCCTTCCTCTCTCTCTCTCTCTCTCTCTTCTCCCTCCTCTCTTCCTTTCCTTCTCTCTTTCTCTCCCTTCCTCCTCTCTCTCTTCCTTCCCTTTCTTCCTCTTTCCTTCTCTCTCTCTCCTTCTTCTTCCTTCTTCCTCTCTCTCTTCCTCCTTTCTTCTTCCTTCCTCTCTTCTCTCTTCTTCTCTCTCTTCCTTCCTCTTCTCTTCCTCCTTTCTCTCTTCTCTCTCTCTTCCTCTCTCTTCCTCTCTCTCTTCCTCCTTCCTCTCTTTCTCTTCCCTTTCTTTCCTCCCTCCTTCCTTCTCCTTTCCTTCCTTCCTTCCTTCTCTCTCTCTTTCTTCTCTCTCTTCCCTCTCTCTCTCCTCCTTCCTTTCTCTCTCTCTCCTTCTCTCCTCCTCTCCTCTCTCTCTCTTCCTCCCTTCCTTCTCTCTCCTTCTTCTCCTCTCTTCCTTCTCTCTCCTCTCTCTCCTCCTTCCTCTCCTCTCTTCTCCTCCTCTCCTCCCTTCCTCTCTCTCTCCTCTTCCTCTCTTCCTCTCTCCTCCTCTCTCCTCTCCTCCTCTCTCCTTTCCTCCTCTCCTCCTCTCCTTCTCCTCTCTCTCTCTCCTCCTCCTCTCTCTCTCTCCTCCTTCTCTCCTCCTCCTCTCTCTCTTCTCCTTCCTCCTCTCTCTCCTCTCCCTCCTCCTCCTCTCCTCCTCTCCTCTCTCCTTCCTCTCCTCCTCCTCTCTCTCCTCCTCTCTCTCTCTCCTCCTTCCTCCTCTCTCCTCTCTCTCCTCTCTCCTCTCTCTCTCCTCCTCCTCCTCTCCTCTCCTCTCTCCTCCTCTCTCTCCTCTCTCTCTCTCTCTTCTCTCCTCCTCCTTCCTCCTCCTCCCTCTCTCTCTCTCTCCTCTCTCCTCTCCTCTCTCTTCCTTCCTCTCTCTCTTCCGTCCTCTCTCTCCTCCTCCTCTCCTCCTCCTCTCCTCTCTCTCCTCTCTCTCCTTCCTCCTCTCCTCCTCCTCCTCTCCTCCCTCTCTCCTCCTCCTCTCTCCTCCCTCTCCTCTCTCCTCCTCTCTCTCCTCTCCTCCTCCTCTCCTCTCCTCCTCCTCTCCTCC